>VOPJ01005412.1:0-10319 GCA_014673585.1 Semibalanus balanoides | reverse complement strand
TGCGGTGTGTAGTCTACAGGAGGAGACTACCCTGGAGCCTAGCGGCCAGCACTACCTGTCGTGTATGTCGCGGTTTGGCGGCCGTGTTCGACAGACTGCAGTCAGCGCTCACGGTGCTCGCCAAACAAGGTACGATGTGAGCTGGAGGAGTCAATAGCTTCTGTTATCTACGATTTTTGGTAATGGAGCAATAGTGCTCATATTGCTCATATCTGTGCTGTTCTTATTAATCTGCTGCTGGTGGTAGAGCCGCCGCGTCTGCGTAGCTCAAGCTCTGCCTCTCTCTCTTTCCATTCACATTTTTTAGATCGTTAGCTTGATGGGCGCAAATTATTGACCAAAGGTGTCTGCGCGCCCTTAAACTCCAATAAACAAACAAATAAAAAACAAAAACAAAAATATATTCCATATGAATATGAATATATGAATATGAATAAAAGAGATCGTTAGCTTGTGCCCCGTAATCTGCAGCCTTATTGGTCATGGTGTTCGAGTCGCTGTAATCCCTGTCCTATCTTCATGTAGCTCACCAATAGCCCTCTCTCCGACAGTGAGTGACAGTGAGCAGCCGCGGCTCTCCACCAGCGTTCGTCTTATCGCGCTGCTGACCAACATTCTGGACGCCCTGCATACGGCGCTCAGAGGTACGGTCTCAATAGGCAGCACACCGCAGCCTGTCGCGTGATATACTGACAGGGCCTTCTCTTGCTCCACGCGGCACGTCTCTAACGGGATATGACCTCAGCAATTGTGCTTCCGTGAAAACTAGATATCAAACAATAGACACGATTCTCGATGTTACGTTTTTTATATAGCGTCGCTGCAATTGCTTATGGGAAAATTACACGTTTTGTAGAATGGCTGGAGCCTTTCCAAAATTGGTAATGTGTGCGAAATGGTGGTTTCCCAGCTGTGAATCCCCTTTAACGACTTCGTAGGTTTATAGCTGGAAAATCCCCTTTTAACATAAAAATGTCTTCCATTGTAGCAAAGTTGCTGGGGACAAACTCAAAGAATAACCCCTCCAACTATATATGAAACTACTTTTGTTTCATAGTAAAAATAGCGGTTAACTTTCCTGTATCACTGATTCAGTGCCACTTTATGGAAACAATGACTATGTTTTATCATATGACCGTTGAACACGCTGTCTACAGCTGGTCTTTCCTGTGTCTACTGTGCGGCTGTCCCTTTGCCAGTGTGTTATAACACCACACCTCTCAATAATCCGCCCTATGACCCGTGTATGCTGTTTCTTGTGTGCTACCTCAGCCCCGTCCCGTGACTTCTACGCGTGCATCACTGAGGCTACTGACCACTGTGTGATTCCGACTCTTGCCGTCTCGTTCTGTGACGACTAGTGTTGCTGCCCTCGAGGTGTGCCGGTCCCCTGTGTGACCTGTCTGTGTTCTGTCACTCAATCGCTGCAGACCTGTCGAAGAGCTACACGGTGAGGATGTCTGAGGAGCACAACCTGCCGTCCACCAGCGCCGCGCTCTCCACCACCAACGAGTGCATACTGAGCTCCCTGGTGGCGGCCACTACCGCTGCCCACAAGGTATCTGATCTGACAGTCAACAGGGCATGTGGAGGCGTAATCAGTGCGATATGGCATAATGCAGGTAGCAACACTTCGTTCAACAGTACATACAGTATACATATAGTTACGTTTCGATGATGACATACAACTGCATGTACGACAGTCTGTGTGTATTAAGTCCACGTCGTGCTCTGCCCAGCTTAATCACACGTTTCTCAGATCTCAGTTCCGTGTCGACTCGCAGTACATCCAGGCAGTGGCACACTGGCCTTGTCCTCAGCTTCGGAACTCTGTGATAAGACCTGACCTGACCTTCCCTGACCTGACCTGACCTGACCTGACCTGACCTGCCCTGCCCTGACCTGACCTGACCTGACCTGACCTGACCTGACCTGACCTGACCTCTGCCCCGCCCAGCTCCGCCCAGCTCCGGTCTGTGTGGACGACCAGCCAGCCGTGGATGAGCCGCCTCTCCACTGTCACGTTCTACTGACCTGACCTGCCCTGCCCTGACCTGACCTCTGCCCCGCCCAGCTCCGGTCGGTATGGACGACCAGCCAGCCGTGGATGAGCCGTCTCTCCACTGTCACGTTCCGCGCCCTGTCTCCGGAGACTGGGGCTAGTGTGGCGGTGAATAGGCAGGCGGCCCGCAGCACCGCCTACCTCAGCCTCGTGGACGCCGTGAGTTGGACGGAGGGACGTTCAGTGGGGAGGGGAGGGTGTGCAGTTCGGGTGGGTTTAGACGCCAGTAAGTGACAGCAATGTGAAGGCCCAAGCGTGGTGCTGGATGGCGTTGAGCTCGTTCACTTCAGGGTGTTGTTAACTACCGGCTTTTCATTTGACTTCGTTGGTCTATTGTTATCCGGATGGTATTGTTTTTTATTTATAAATGCCCGTCGTCATCAAGAGGCTGTTGAGTTGAGGGACCCGTTATCGGACAATCTCTTGTAGATCAATGCCTTATTGGCAGTTGACGAAGAAACAGTTTCTAGCTGCATGTAGTGTGGTCGCGTCAGCCGAATCATTGCTGCGTCACTGACCTTGTACGCGCTGCTCTGCAGCCGGTCGGCGGCCGCGGCTCGTATGATCATTCGCTGGCCGGCTCTCTGTGCGAGCCTGACGAGGCAGAGACGGCCGCCCGGCTCGACAAGTGTCAGAAGACCATCATAGAGCTGGAGCAGAGCAAGGAGCGCTGGCGACTCGAGTTCCAGCTCATCAAAGCCAAGTATCAGGTCAGTACTAGATCTGATCAAATCCATGAACTAGGCGGGTTCTGATTGATTTAAGCGAAACACTAGGTCGGCATTAGTTTCTTAAGTATTTATAGCTCCTCTGTAATGGTAGTTCGCGGAATAATTAATATACATATTTGTAAAATGTAAAAATTCAGCCATAGAACAATAGTAGCCACCAAGGACGGGAGCTACCGCACCTACCCATCAGTCATTGACCTGTACATCTGTGGCGCGGTGACTAATTTCGACCTGTCTGTGTTGTGACACAGCGTCTTCAGGAGGAGACGGCCACGCCCGCCGCACTGGAGCCGCCGGCGCCGGCAGACGAGGGCGACCCCAGTACCCGTCTGAGCACACCGGACGGCGAGGTGCGGACCACTGCACACCCCTGGTCAGACCTGGAGGTCAGGGAGGCGAGACTGAAGGCTGACCTCGCCAACCAGCTGGACGAGATGGTGGCGAGACAACAGACCGCAGAGGGAAAGTGTCGCCACTACCAGATAGAGGTGGGTTGTTTACGCGATCGAGTCGGGCTGTGTTCCTGATAGAGGTGGTGACGTACTTGGTGACGGTGGGTAATGTTCCTGGTAGATGTGACGAAATATTTTTAAACGGGCATCAGGAGTTTTTAGCGATTTGAATGTAAAATTGCACTGCAATAATACTCAAACCAATTCCACAATACCACCTATCGTATAACATGTCAGCGCTGTATTGCCTTGCTGTCGTCACGTCCTGGTACGGAGCCTCACGGCCATGGACCGCACGTGCCGTGACCGTGCCGTGCCGTGCCGTGCCGTGACCGTGTCGTGACCGTGCCGTGACCGTGCCGTGACCGTGTCGTGACCGTGCCGTGACCGTGCCGTGACCGTGCCGTGACCGTGACCGTGTCGGACCGTGCCGTGACCGTGCCGCTGACGTGACCGTGCCGTGACCGTTACCGTGTTCGTGCCGTGGACCGTGCCGGTGACCGTGGCCGTGACCGTTGTCGTGGACCGTGTCGTGACCGTGTCAGTGACGTGTCGTGACCGTGTCGTGACCGTGCCGTGACCGCTGCCGTGACCGTGCCGTGACCGCTGCCGCTGAACCGTGCGTGACCGTGCCGTGACCGTGTCGTGACCGTGCCGTGTCGTGACCGTGCCGTGACCGTGTCGTGGACCCGTGCCGTGACCCGTGCGTGAACCGTGCCGTGACCGTGACCGTGTCGTGACGTGTCTGACCGCTGCCGTGACCGTGCACCGTGACCGTGCCCGTGGACCGTTTCCTGCCGTGACCGTTGTCGTGACCGGCCGTGACCGTGCCTGTACCGTGCCGTGGACCGTGTGGCGTGACCGTGCTCGTACGTTCGTGAACCGTGCCGTGACCGTGTCGTGGACCGTGCCGTGACCGTGCCGTGACCGTGCCGTGACCGTGCGTGACCGTGCCGCTGACCGTGACCGTGGACCGTGCCCGATGACCCGTGCCGTACCGTGCCGTGACCGTGTCGGCTGACCGTGTCGTGACCCGATGTCCGGACCGTGCCGTGACCGTGTCGTGACCCGTTGTCGTGACCGTGCGTGACCGTGCCGTGGACCGTGCCGTGACCGTGGACCGTGTTCGTGACCGTGCCGTGACCGTGCCGTGCCGTGAACCGTGACCGTGTCGTGACCGGTTGCCGGTGACGCGTGTCGTGACCGTCCGTGACCGTTGGCCGTGACCGTGTCGTGACCGTGCGTGACCGTGTCGTTGACCGTGCCGTGACCGTGCCGTGACCGTGACCCGTGTCGTGACGATGCCGTGACCGTGTCGTGACCGTTGCCGTTGAACCGTGCCGTGGACCGTGCCCGTGACCGTGACCGTGGTGGCGTGACCGTGCCGTGACCTTCGTGACCGTGTCGTGACCGTGCCTGACCGTGTCGTGCCGTGACCGTGCTTGACCGTGCCGTGGTCGTGACCGTCCCGCCCGTCTTGCTGGCCTCAGTGCCGCCCACCTGGTGAGGAGCCTCACCGCTATCGAGCAGACGTGCGGACAGACAGAGCGGCAGCTGACTGAAGCCGAAGCGGCGCGGCAGGCCATCCAGCAGGAGCTGGTCACCACGTCAGCCAGCTACGAGACGCAGGTGGCGGCCATGTCCGACCACCTGGCCGGCCTCAACGAGACGCTGACCGTGCAGCGCGACCAAATCGACCAGCTGAGGTACCAGCTGGGACAGAAGAAACGCGGCAATCGGTAGCGGGGGAGAGGAGCTGGGGGAAGGGGAGACACTGTCGGAGGAGAGAGAGAGAGAGTGGGATGGGGAGAGAGTGTGAGGGAGAGGGAAGCTGTGACCACCAGGAAGGTGGGTGGAGGAGGTGGTCTGGTGTGGTACATGGGTGAGGAGAAAGAATGGTCTGTGGCTGCTGGCACGGGAGCTGCTGCAGTGCAACACTTCCTATATGTTGGATAGATGGCGCTAGTTGCTACTACAGTCGTTCTGTCCGGTGGTGGCTGGAGGAGCTGTCTTGCCTCGCTGGACGGGGGTGGGGTATCCTGACAGGTACACAGGCTATGCTATGCCGTCATAACGCATCAGGAGCGGGTGGACTACCAGGCCGAACTCGTCATCTATCCCCGGCACCCTTTGCTCCGTCGCTGTGCCCCACCGCGCGGGGTTCACGAGCGGCATGCATTCAGGCTCGTGGCGGCGGCAGCGCCAAGTCACGTGATATCAGCGAGGTTGACGGCGCGGCGGTCGACCGTCGTCACGTGGTGTGGTGTCACGTGACAAAGTCGCTGAGCACCTCCGCCGCTGAAGAACCCGCAGCAGTGTGTGACGTCAGGGTGACGTCATGGTGACGCCATCAGGTGCGGTGATGCCGATGTGCTTTAGGTGGTGTAATGCTACTTACCGATGGTGTGGTGTTGTTATGTGGGGAAAATGGCTCCGTTTTGTTTAGCTGGGAGTGGAGATAGCTGCTGCTGGAGCGGTGCCTGCTACACCAAATATCGTGATCACGGCGGAGGAAGCACCGCACCCCGGCTGCACTTTGCGCTATTCCACGCCACGCTTCCTGCCAATATATTTGTGTAAGGTTATTCCCGCTACAGTCACGTGCACTTATTTATTAGTACTGCGCGAACTTGACAGTGACATGATGGTTAGTTATATGTTGAGTCAATACTGTGGATGCTGGGAATCTCATTTACCGATTAAGCAATGAGCATCCCTGCCGTTTGCAGGTTGTTTTGTGGGTGCAGTGACCCAGCCAGAGTCGGCGGTAATCTTTTTGATGGTATATATCATACAGCCTTATATGATTGAAGCTATTGCGATGCATGCATTCCCATGATAATGGAACATGATATGTGCACATGTCTAGGGCCCGTTCATAAATTGCACTACAATTAGTTCTGCCCATTTTAAACCATGACATTGCTGCTCCTGCCGTATCCCTGAATGTCTTTTGTGCTATCGGTTACCCTTTTCCGAACGTTTCTCTGCCGATCATACGTACCGTAATTTATGAACGGTTCTTCTACTTCTGATACGTTATTGAATGCTGACAATGCGCGAAATATACGCCAAATGACGCTATGTATGCATGGAAATGCGGCATGTTTGGGTGACCGTATACCACTTTTGTTCGATTAACCTAGGCAGCGCTGCGCAAGTTTGTCGAACGGAGAGCAGAAGAAAAACGTAACAAATCCGTTAAAGGGACTGTCCCACCTCAAAAGTTCTCAAATGTACGCCGCATGTGGTGTTAAATATTAAGTAATCGCTGCCGAACACGATTATGACATTTGTTTCTCACAGCCAGTGCTCAATTTCATAAAAAGTGAAGTTTTAATATTAGGGATGATGACGTCATATGAAGGAATTCCGGGAATAGAGAAAACCTTCACGCTGCCATATGTACGGCTAATGTATGGCCAAATGTAAAACAAGTCGACTATCATCAACATTTAGTAAAGAGTGACGACGTCATCGGCTCAGTGTTCAAATACACTGGGACTGGGGATGTTACAGATGTCGAAACCAAACTCAAATTTATTTGTGATTCGACCTCGGTGGTTGTTTTAACTTATACTATATATAATTGCAATGCCTAGCACGGAAAATGGCTATCTCAACTCAAATATAGGACAGTCTGAATCTGAGCGTCTGAATGCGCTGTTTCATAGCGGAGATTAGATGATGCTTCCTGTCCGCAACTGCGTGGTTCTTCAGCTGCTGGGAATTTCCCTCGGTATCGTAATAGCCTCGCTAACGCGCAGAAGTGCTAGGAATACCACAGGGTGTGCGTCATTTATGCACTCATGTCACATATTGCAGTCGGACTTTTTATGCAAACGTGAGGATGGGAAGGCCTCCTCGTGGGTGCACCTCGGTGTCAAGCCTTCGTGGCAACTGAATCACATGTAACGCGTATCATTGCATAAATAAGTATTTTAGAGTCGTCGAATTATCCCATTTCATGCATCTTTTATTTGTCAATGTATTGTAATACCGTACCTTAGCATGATTCCCATACGCCAGCCGCATACTACCGCTATTAAGCTTTTCTTGAACAACGGACGAGGAGGCGCATTTTTACCCGGGTCATTACTCATTTAGATACTTTATCGTTGGTTTGCTCTCAATATCCATGACTCTTCTATCAGTAATAGGTACATTTTGGCGGGGCTTTTCATGATGATCTGTGCTTCCATTGCAATGTGATGTGTTCGCTGCAAATGACCAGCATTAACCAGTTTCGTACTTTCATGTGTCAATTGAAGATATCCAACATTATCACTCCCCATCCTTACTTTATTTCCCGATCACATTTCCCGGTCTTATTTCCCGATATCAGATATAACCCCGGTAGTCTCCTGAGTGACGTCACGTTGCCGCCTGTGACGCGCCGGCGCCGGCGCCGCTGCGGCTGCCGGGCTTTGTGCACGGTTCGTCACGGCGGCGGCGGCGGTATCGGAGGTGGTGGATCGTGTCCCCGCAGCCCGCCCACGTCACGCCGTCACCCACCCCCCTCAGTCACGTGACACAGTCGGTTGGTAACCCCTCTGCGGCGACTGAGTCACTATAGACGGACCGAGTCTTGCCTGTGGTGATGCGGGAGGCGCCGAGTCGGCTTCTCAGCGCCGGGCTGCTTCCTGGTTATGGTGATGTTGTTATTACAATCGTTGCGTATCTATTGTTCGCCTGCCGGTATGGACTAGCGACTGCTACGATTGCATTGGCCCTCGGTGTCGTACTCCTCCCGTGACGTCACTTCTCCTCTCCTGACCTTGCCTCACACCTCTCATCTCCAGGCCCTGCCTCCCTGGTTCCGGCCCGCCTCCCGGGTCCCGGCCCGCCTCCCGGGTTCCGGGTTCCGGCCTGCCTCCCGGGTCCCGGCCCGTCTCCCTGGTTCCGGCCTGCCTCCCGGGTTCCGGCCCGTCTCCCGGGTTCCGGCCCGCCTCCCGGGTTCCGGCCCGTCTCCCGGGTTCCGGCCACTGAACTAAATATAGTTCTCCCGGGTTCCGGCCCGTCTCCCGGGTTCCGGCCCGCCTCCCAGCCGGCAGCAGCTGTCCGCGGCTCGTGACCGGATCCCGACACCTTGACAGAATGCATGACTGGTGTCGGTTCCAGCCAGTTGCCTGCTGTTACTTCGCGCCTGGCTCACGGTCAGTGCACACTGAGCTGTCTGCGGCCGCTGCACTATTCATAAATGATGCGACCGACCGCGACTGACGGTGTGCTACAGAACCTATGTAGCCAGGAGACGTATGTTTCCTGAGCAACGCTGGGCGAGGTCGTCACCCGCCATGACATAACGTACGACTATAGCTGCTCAGCGGCGCACTGACTGGCGTACGCAGTGAATAACAACGCTTACTCCAGCGCCCTTGGTCGGGACCCTGGCGGCTTTGGCCGTGGGTGCGGCGGGGTGGGTTGATGTGAAACGAAGTCGGGGCAGTACCCTGTGGTGTTCCGGCCGCAGTCACGGCAGCTGAGACGCTGTCACGGCCGCCGCTGAATCACCGGAACGGCCGCCACTGAATCAGCGGAACGCTCGCCGTCCGCCGCCCCGCAACCGGCGGCGGCTCCGCGGCTGTCCCTACGGCTCGGAACGCGCCGCGTGCCGCTCCGTCAAACTGTGGGTCGGTCATGAGACCGCCGCACTGAGGACGTTTTCTCCTGAATCTGGCCCAACCTCCGATTGTTACCCGTACAATATTTCTGGCGGATCTTGCGGTATGTTAAGAGAACTGCTCCCTCACTGTCGGGCAGGAGCGGCGCCACTAGGGGGGGGGGGGGGATGATGGAAAGTCGACGCCTCGTGTCGGACGGGGGGATATATCGTTCTGCCCCCTGTCATCTTACGGAGGGCCACATGCATTCAGAAGAGGCCTCCAACTTTCGCAGGTCCCCATCTGGATGGTACGAACAGAGACTCTGGAACCACGAAGGTCCTATAGAGTCAAGGAACTCTCGGAAGCAGAGGAGGTCATCTGGAAGGAAGCCAGAGGGGAGGTCAGAGGTGGGACCCCGGAGGCAAGAGGGAATCCTTTGGAGGTCAGAAAGGACCCTGAAAGCCAGAGGGTCCTGTGGAGGTCAGAGGTGTCCAGAAGCGGTCCTCTGGAATCCAGAGGGGATCAGGGGAGAGGAGTCCTATGGAGGTCAAACGCATATAGATCATGTATATATTATCTCTATGGTCAAAGGCCCCTTCTCAAATGGAGGCCCCCTAAATTTCGGCTTGACCCTGACAAAAATCCGTGGCGCCGCCTCTGCTTTGAGGACCATGCGGGATATCCGATGACGTGAGTCGGAAGGAAGTTACGCCCGATTACAGCATCCTAGCGACTAATCAGATGAGTCATTTCCCCACAACACCCACGACGTCTGTGTGGCCAGCGTCCGGCCCATCTATTCGCAGAGGTCAAGTGCACAAGTCGCCGGCCGCAGTGAGCGGGGCCAGTGATACGGTCAATAAACGCCGCCGCACGGCTTGACTCGGGCCCCGGTAGCGCCGCTCAGGGTCGCCACCCACGCCAGTAGTCTAACGCAATTGCATTACACGCGTCATGTTTTGTTGCAGTCCCGAGAACATGAACAACGATGATGTATTATGTTAATGAGAGGATCTGTAACCCTGGAAGCAACGCTCTCCTTTGTTGTTTATGTGCAATTGATCAGCGCCGCGGCTTTATTCTGTGTTCAGAGCTGATGAAAGCCTTCGGGCGGCGTAGACGCAGAAGGCTCTGGGCTCGGTCTCGGTACCTGCCTACCAGAGATGCAAATTGCAGTACAATGAAGCCGGTGTCGGGCCCAAATTAGGCCCGGCTGGCATGAAGCTGTGTCTGAACCATGGTTGCAGGTCTCATGCCAGGCTCAGCACAAGTTCGGGTGTTATAATGTTGTTTAATGTATAATGATGTAGACACTAGACATGCAGATTGCTGGCTGCCGGGTCTGGCGGGTGCTGCCACATGTGACCGGGCTTGATGCCGGTGCCAACTCATTTATGTGCGGTGGCGGTGCCAGTTCTTGTTTGGGATAAATTATTGCATCTCTACTACCTACCACACCAGAAGCGAA
>VOPJ01005411.1:0-10320 GCA_014673585.1 Semibalanus balanoides | reverse complement strand
ACACGTGAAAAAGATGGAAGAAAAGCGGTACCATTGACGATGAAACTAAGAAAAGGAAGATTGTATACCTAATGAAACTTGAAAACTACTTTTGTATTGGTGCTTTTACATCGTTATATTACATCTTTTACATATAACTACTTTTACATCGAGTAAAACTCAAGTATTGCAGCTGGTAAACCAGTATTTGTTTTTGTCTCAGACAGGCAACTATCTGTCGCCTCATATTGACCTGTCGCCTTATAATATGCCCTTAATTCTAAGGAATGGTGCACCTTCAATATTATTTTTAACTGAGATAGGCAGATTGTCGTGCGTGCTGACCAATTTTCAAAAATGAATTTTTCTTAAAAAACGACCTAACTATGTATTTGTTGAGTTTCGACGCAAAAAACATTGGGTGCATTTTGTTCTATTTTTAATGGACAAATATCGCGACGCTCTGCATCCGTCATCACACTGAAAACATTTGCACCCGCAAATTGCGAGTGCGCCCGCCCAACACGGGTAATTGGGTCTAAAATGAAGTAATTAATTGGGTCTAAAATCGATTCGTGAATGTTAATTTCTGTACCCATGACAATGCGCTTTCGCAGCGGAATTTGAAATACTTGTACGACTCCATGGTGGGGTAAAAAGCCAATTGTTTTGATTGGAGCCCCACAACGATACGCAATACAATATATAAATAATAAATACATAATAAATAATAAATAAAAAAGCTTCTGTGCTCGATAATCCTGGCAGGTTATTGATTATTCGCTATTGCCGACACGTATTTCCCGGTGCAACTCGTCGCCAGGGTGCGCTTCGCTCGCACTTGCTGGTGCACTACTCGACACAACCGGGTAAACACATCCACCCGTCATATGCGGTTATACAAACCCTTTCCCAGCGGTATCGAGACTCGCCAACCGCGAGTGGTGTCCGAAGCTGCTACCCGCCAGCATCGGGTACACTCTGAACGCGGGTGCAGATTCATGATGTCGTGCTGCCCGTCCGCTGCACGCGAATTGACCCACACGCTGTGCGCAGATGACCTTTCAGCAGCTGCCGAGCGGTTGCAGATCCCCGCTACAGGCAGGTAGCGTACCCGATGCAGGTGGATAAATGCGCATTATCAATCAATCGTTGCCGCGCGGCAGCTCCGGCAGCGCGGGCGATGGCGGCCGAGTGTCCAGTCGAGCTGGCCGAGCTCTTGCCGTTTATTTGAATTTAAGTTGATTTCGTTGAGATTCCATGCTAGTATTTGTTTCAGCTGGTGAAGGTGGTTATAAAATATGTGTTTGTTAAATTATAAAGTGCTAAGTGCTTCCATTGTGGAATGTGTCGAGAAGTTGGCGTCGTAATCTCGAGGCAGTTTCGAAGTCGCACAAGTTATCCAGTCAAGTCAAGAATCTGTGATGTTGAAACTGTTTTGAAAAGCTGCGGAATCCTGAGATGAAGAATGAATGTTTGTGAATGAATGTTTTTTATTCATTTTTTAGTGAAACCCTATCACTTTTTTTAAGTCTTCAAGAGAGCCAGTCTTATGTCAGAACTGCAATTGTTCACATGCTTAGTGCAGTTCGCCGGTTTGTCCTGTTGAGTGTTGGGCTAATGCTGTGATTGTATGTAATTCAGCTGTGAATATGCACAGCAGCCTAATAAACCTGGAAATAGTTATTCGTTTTGGACTTGTGTTCCGGATGTCACGCACGTCGAATGATCAGTCCAAGACACGCAGTAATCAAGCTGGGCGAGGCGCTGTTTATGGCGGTTAAACTCGAAGAAAGGTCAATAGATGGCGCTACAAGCGCCACGCTACGGTTTACACAAAACACGGCTGAGGCCCCGAACATCTCCCCCGAGAGACAACAAAAAACATAAGCTTTAATATCGACACCCACTCCGGGTAAACTTCGCATCTTGCAGCCGCGCCGCAGGTCGCTGCTGAGCTGCAGACGGCCACAGGACGGTTGTCTCCATCTGAGAGGCCTCGGGCTCCCGTCGGAGGCGCACAGGACCGCTGACGCTGTCTGGAGGCCCTCGCTCCGTCGGACGGCCGCACAGGACTGTTGTTCCATCGGAGGCCTCGGCTCCGTCGGACGGCCCGCACAGGACGCTGACGCTGTCAGAGCCTCGGCTCACGTCGGAGGCCCGCACAGGACTGTTGTCTCCTCTGGGAGCCCGGCTCCGTCGGAGGCCGCACAGTACCGCTGACGCTGTCTGGAGGCCTCGGCTCCGTCGGAGGGCTGCACAGGACCTGCGGATCTCCGTCTGGCGGCTTCGGCTCGAGCCTCGACTCCACGCTCGGTACCAGCTGTAAACCGTGCGGCGTCTCTCTCGGCCGCCGCGCGCCAACCTGCGCTAACGGGTTCAGGGGCGCGAGGTAGACGAGTGCGTAGAGGCCGTCTCATCCAAGATTACTTTACTAATCAGCTACGGTCTCATCAGCTACGGTTTACACAAAACACGGCTGAGGCCCCGAACAACTTTTATTTGACGTCGCACGTAGCCGGCAACACTACAGTGTCCTAATGGCGCAACTCAGTATATAGCGTGTAGCCGACCCGCATACGACGGGTTCACTCACCGTGTGCGGGTCGCCGGGTAGCCAACCCGCACACGCCAGGGCCAGAGCCAGTATCCCGCACACGACAAGTAGCCAACCCGCACACGGCAGGTAACCAACCGGCACACAGTGGGTGCACTCTCTGTGTGCAGGCTGAGTACCCGCTGGTAGAGGGTTGGAAACGTTTTATGCAGGTTTTTGCTATCCGCTATGTACAATAATGCTACTCGATTCTCACGAAATAAAATAGGTGGGCCAAAACGTCTGCATTAGGGATGCCCGCTGGAAAAGGGTTTTACTCGCTGTGCGTGGGTACAAATGTTTTCAGTGCAGTATTCAACTATGATTTCTTCCGCATTTTGTTTTCGCTATTTGAACCGACCGTCATCGAAATGTATCATGCACTCAAAACCTGTTTTGAGAACTTACACATAATGGTATTCTTCGAGATACCTCCATAGTCTCAGGCGATCACTCTTGCGCACTTTCCGCGTCCTTGTTTGGAAACCATTTAGTTTGGTCGAGACAAAAAAGCATGAGCTAGAGACAATAAATGGTCTCCGAGACAGTAAATGGTCTCTCGTGACTATCTAGTGAGCAGAAAAAGTATTGTCCCGGACCCAGAACTTCTGCCCCAATCCAGAGATCTCAAAACCGCTCGGCTGTTTTCGACGGGAACGAACCACATTCGATTCTAATGGAATATCTTTTGGGACCCAAACATTTTTTTTTGTTCAGAAATGCCGGGCAGGCGGGACATTTTCTTTAAAGGTCATTTCGGCCATGTAATTTGAACTATTTCCATTGCCCAAACACGTTTTTAAGCTTGAAAATGAAGATGGTCTTTTAAACTTTCACCCGGGGTAGGTAGGAAAGATCACTTGCGTGTCCGGGAAAGGACCCCCATAGCGTTTCGCACCTAATTGAGCTAGAGATTCTATTTAAAAGCGTGCGTGTTGCTTGTGACGTAGAAAGCCATTGTCATCATATTTTAAGTTCCTGGGTCATCATGTGACCTCTGAGGTCATGTCAATGACCCGGATACTGTCAAATAGTATTTGTGTAAACTGTAAAAGTCGATATCTAATCGAGCTAAATCGCAAATTAGCATCTTGTTATGCTTAAGAGGTGCCAAATTTCAAAATAAGCGTCACAAAATGTCCTAAAAACTGCCAATTTCCCAACAGGTTATGTCAGGTCACCTGAGGTTAGTAAACTTGGTTGATCTGTAGAAGCGCAGGACTCCAGTGGAACATATCATTATATAAAATTAATCCCATATTTGAAATCAGCGTCACAAAATGTCTTAGAAACTGTCAGAAACAAAACAAGTAATCTGATGTCACTAGAGGTCACTGACCTCAGTAGACCTCTGCCAAGGTCAAGCGAGTTCACAATATCAGTGGAAACCACAACTGGAATTACCTGTGCATATGCATCTGACCAACAAACACTCAAAACTGCACAACTTACAGGGGCTGATACTACGGGACGCGATTTGCGCATGACATGACATTGAGAAACAGGTCAAAGGTCACGATTCAAGGAGGGTAGAATTTTGACATTTGTATAGTATATTTAACATTGTTCACAAGAAGGGCACTGCAAGGTTCATTGCGATCGGGTGATAACTACGCGGGTTATTTCTGAAAAACCGACGGGGTAGCACCCACCCACCCCCTTATACCCGTGTGAGGGTTAACCCGGCATTGACGGGCTGTGGGCGTTTAACGCCCCCTGCCGTTTTATGTATAACTTAGAAACGATTAGAGCTATCAACATAGAACTTCTACTGCTTTATCCTTTATTAATGTCACGTCTTTTGTGCGACAACGAAGCAATTTAGTTAATACATTATGTGAGATATAGTGAATTAAGTGACGTCACTACATACTGTTTTTACACATAAATCAGCTAAACTTTAACAGACCGTTCTTAGGCAGCATGATAATAAAAATGCAAACAATACAAATACAATAATTGCAAATAATAAGTGTTACAAATTGGCAGTCTCGGATTTTCATTTTTGTGTTTTTGCCCCCCAGAATAATATTACCTTTTTTAAATACTACAAAATCACAATTTTAAATATATTGATAAATGACGTATGTCAGAGAAGAATATTTAATCATGATACATGATGATAATTTAGGTAATCATGATATGCAAAAAAATACCATACCAAATGTCAAAATTATATCATTATTTTTGACTGAGAGTGCATTTACAGTGCTGGTAACTCATTACGTCATATTTTGAAAATGCACTTTTCGACCTTTATTAACTAGTTTCAGACAAATAAATGACAGTACTGTATTTATGATACAAGACTGATGATATGTCTTTTTAGTTTATATTTATCAAGTATCAAATTTTCATTTTTTTACCTTAGTTTGACCTTAGCTTGACATTTACTTCATATAGCTACATGTAGTCTGGTTGTACAATTAGTATCACTATCGCTTTCCATGCGTACAATGATCCATAAAACATGTATTGTATGGCTTTCTTATATATTTTGTGTATATTGACCTTTTGTGACCTGACCTTCACCTTTGATCTTTGCCAATAATCTCACTTTCCATCATGTGGGATGTGTATCATACGTTTAAGCGCACTTTGGTCGATCATGGTTGCAATCAAAGGCTTTGTATGGAAAGTATTACCCAATAACGAAAATACCTTGATTTTGACCTTTGACACGACCGTGACCTGACATGTGAAATTAATTTGAGATTTTCGAGCGTGCTTTATATTTGTCTCAATGAGTGCTTTCGAATACCGCCCTGCACGTCTTGCTGCAATCATTTGTGTGGATAAAAACCAGGGTGCGTTTAACGCTCCGCCCCCAGTCAATGGTGTTCAGACTAGACCCCAGTCAATGCCGGGTTAACCATATTCATTGCGGGGGTAGATTCTGCCCCTCCGGTAGTTTTCGCTTGCCTCTTCTAAACCGTTAGGGCTAGCGTCTTGAAACTTTGTGACCTTACCTAGCGTTGAATGACGCGTCTTGTGTCAAAATTTTGAGAGAAAAAATCGTTAGCAGAGGCGATGCCAGGCTAATGTTTTGAGGAGACAGTTACGAATGCGAATGTGCGTCGCCTACTTTCTTCGTAGCTTGTGGTGCAAAAAGTGGGTCAGGAACGTTGTCAGTGGAATATACATCAAAAATACTTGGATTGTACATATTTTGGGGCAGATATGCACTCAGGTACATAAAATGGGAGGTGATACGCACCGTCAAATTAGATTCAACTTCAAATTAGTAAGATGATAAAAGGCGTTACGCACATGATGCCCTCATGATGTTTACTTGGATCCGCCTATGCGCAATATATTATATGCAACAAATTACAGCAACAAAAAACCACAGGTGACTTTCATATCCTTCCAAACAATTACGAACAGCGCATATTTGTTATAAAAATCCCACCATTTTACATTCCCTGATTACGCATATTATTTTTTATTTATTTTGGCACTTGTCCTATTGTTATCTGAAAGCCTAGTGCACTGGAAGCTCAAAAACGTTTTGGGCATGACAATCAGTAGAACCACATTGCCACAATGACCTTTAAAAAAACATACAAATTTGCACATTTTTTGCCACATGCCCCCATTTTTCAGCAAAAAAGTGAAAAATACTTTTCGGGACCAATAATAAATTTTGACGGCGCATCGAATAGCGTTTGTCTCATCGAAATCGACGGAGCGGTTCTTGAGATCTCTGGGGAAGGGGAGGGGGGGGGACAGAATCTGCCCCCGCACGTTAACGTAATTCTAGACGCCCGCAAGGTTAACATATAAGAAGGAAAAACTTACCAAAATACAAATAATCATAGGTGCACTTAGGGGATGAAAATGGATGGGTTTTATGTCAATACGTGCATTCGTGAATGTTGGGGGGATGATCCATTGAAAGCCGAGTCCACCAGTACTTGTGCGATTATGTAACTGCGGTGAGTCGTATGTGGAGAAGATGTATAATATAGTGGAGGGCATCCAGGGCCGAGTTTCACGCCGTTGAACCTCTATCGCTCACAGAGGGTACTATTGTGATAACCGTAACGGGTATGGCCTTTACATCATCTTGACTTCTTACACGGACGATTTTTTATATCGCGAAACCATGTGTGTTTTTATTGCAAAAAATGGCTTGTTAATATGATCCGCACGTCTCATATAAGCCAGCACCACATTTGGTTGGTTAGTTGTTGGCTTTTACTCATTATTCCCCACCATCAGACCGTCGGAGGTCTCCTTCGTGTCCATTTAATCGCCCCCCCCGCCTCCTTTCCATGGCGTTGTGCTGAGACCCCAGTCATTAACTTGTGTTAAAAGTGGGTGATGCATGTGCTGTCTCTTCCCAGATAACAGAACAGCTTTGTAACCTTAGCTTCTCCATTGTTGATAATGCAACCTTTTTTCCACCAGCTCGGTGGGGAATGCTACGTTTGATTTAATTAGTTCATTCGAGATTGAAGATCTTACAAGGGTAAGGTAGTGACTACTGCCGACAGGGGCGGATCCAGGGGGGGCCTCCGGCCATGCCCCCCTCCCCCAAAGCGAAAAAGGGTGGGGCCAACATATCTTTTGCCCCCCCTCGCGCCGCACGAGAACGCGATATCAGTGAAATACCGCACATTATTTCGATGAGCGAACTCCAGTTTTGGATAGCTTGTTCCTCGGATAACGAGCTGATGGTTGTGCCGTGGTCATCTAATTATCCGCGCTACAATAGTCCTAGGCAAAGCCAAGTCCCCGCGAGAGCCAACAGTGGGGCTAATTTTGGTCGTGTCCAACATCAATTAGACCCATTTTAATCTTCGGGTGTGGAGGTCACACCAAGATGATCAATATGACGAAGATTTAATTGACCCATCCCGATTCTTAAATAGTATACTTTTTATACACACTGGCAAAAATGCTTTGTTAACATCATAATTCAAAAAACGCACATGTACAGTTTTTTGCAAAGCAAAATAGTGGATCCTGCAAGCAAGACCAAAGCCATTTACATGATTTGATTGTATTTCGAGCAAATTGTGTATCAATTTGCTGGACAGAAATAAGAATGTGTACAAATGTGACAAAAAGTGAATTGTTTAAGATTTAGCTGACCGAAAAGTGTCCAAAAATTTATAAGCCTGACCGACCAATTACCAAATTGGTCTCACAATTTTTCGGTAACCAAAATTTTGGTAACCGATTGACACCACTAGTATTAACATGGCGAGTCTGGTACTCGAGGAAAGATATCAATTTATCGTTGAAATAGCTTTGAAGCAGTAAAAATCCAGCTATTCACAATACAAAACTGGAGAAAAAAAATGCGCTCGCCTTCGCGTGCATGCACTCACCAAGTTTCGTTGTGTAATTTGCTGTCACAAACCGTTAAGGAAATGCGGAAGTAAAAATAATTTACACATTTAGTTGAGTAGGCAGTAAGGTCTCCTTGACGGTTAAATTTACCTGGCCCCGGGCTCGACTTGATCATAACTCATTGAACCCTCGCCTTTACCCGTTTTCCACCTTCGCCGTACGGGGGGGGGGGCTGACAGGATTCCTTGTTAACTTCAAAACCAAGCACCATAGAGCAACGCGGTAAGAACCAGCATGTTGCCTGTCATGTGAGGAATTTAACGGCATGCAATTTTTGAGGTTTCAGGTCATTGGGTAAACTTTCAGGTCAAGTGAATGACCTCGACCCGATCACGTCAAGAAGAGCGGTTTTTCTCCGTCAGAAAACCTCATAATGAGAAATTGATAAATGTAAATAAAAAGCTTGGCCCTAGACAATTTTGTCTCAGAAATACAGAAAATGTATTTTTTTGTTGGTATCTGGTCAAAATAAGTCCAAAAGGTCATTACAAAATGACGTCATGAGTTTCTTACACTTAGGGAGCCACAAGTGTAATAATCACAAATAGTTATTGCAAGTTATTGCTTTGAAATTTGATTGGAGCATTTCCCATATTTAGTTCTTTCACTTATTTTTCGGTTTTTCAAAATCTTTGACAATTTTATTTCATTTTAGTTATTCCCCATCTTTCAGTTTTTAGGGGTAAGAAACCCCAAAATTTCGGAAATCCGAGTTGGCCGTTTCCTTAATTAAAATGTGCATTTTCGATCTTTAGTCACTTTACTGATAGCAATTTGCTGCAAAACTCTATTTTCTACGATTTTTACAATATTAGTTGCCGTCTTTCCACCAACTATAATCGTTACTAATAACGTCATTTATCTTACCAAATGACTGAACCAAATTTCAGTGAAATTTTGCCAGCATATGTATAATTGTTGTCACTCAGCTTGTAAAATATCAGCAAGATGCGCCGCATGAGTAAAAGTGATTTCAGAAAACATCAAGGGAGGCCCTGTCAGGGCCCCCTGAGCGAGGGTTAAATTTTCAAGCTAGCTACAAGTAAGCATGGGCCTGCCGATTCCGAAAGAAGGCGACGCGAACGATATGAACGCGGAAAACATCGGCCCCCTAAAACACCTAAATTACATATATCAAACCAAATGCTATTATAACATGGAAATATACATTAAAAATGTTGGCAAAGGCAATGGCACGCAGATAAAACGGATATACGTTTCTCGTCATTCAGCCGACCCCCTCAATATTTCGGTGACGCCCCCTGCGAAGTTGGTAGGGATAAACGTTATTTTAATTACCTACGTGTGTATATGCTATTGGGAAATGTGTTCTGAGGTTTTAAAGTGTTTTTCCCACGATTTTTTCCTCCTTAAAACAAATAAAAACGAAAAAAAAAAATATTTTTCTCATTTTTTCAACAACAAAAAAATAGGAAAAATCGCATTTTTTAATCTCTTATGCCAAATAAGGTGAAAAACCCAAATCCGCGGAGAAAAAAAATTGTGTACCTTTTTGCCGGAAAAAGTTGCCCCCCAAAAACCGAGGGGCTGGATCCGCCCCGAACTGCCGACCCTCTGCATTCACGATATCAGCAATCATCTAAACACGATCGTTTCGGCCTTCCTCTGAAAGCGAATAACAGCTATGGCACAGCAATGCTGACTGTCAACATGGGCTCCGCCACAGGGGAACAGGGGGACGTGTCCCCATTTTTCTTTTTACATTACGTCTATGGGCGTTGCATGGACACAATTTATTTCAAAATGTATCTGCCCCCCTCACAATTTACGTTCTCCCTCACAGTAACTTGAAGACTGAAAACAAGGTCCAAAGAACGCTCAGCATCTCAGCACAGCACCGCCTCGGCGAAGGTCGCGCCTCTTACTGGCCGGCCGCCGCTGGCAGTTGGCACAGGGCTGCGCATGCGCCGTGCGAGCATTTTCTTGTCAAACGAGGGCAGGCCGTCCGGTCACAAAGCCACTCATCAGCGGGTTGCAAATGCGGAGTGTCGATGGAGACCTCAGCTGGCGGGGAGCAGCCTCACGACGCAGGTGCTGCGTCGTGAAGCTTTCACACACCAGCCGGGTGAAAGTTGGAAGAATCGATGGAGACCTCAGCTGGCGGTGAGCGGACACACGATGCAGGTGCTGCAACTACACACCAGCCGGAAGGAGGATGGTAGTGTCGATGCAGACCTCAGCTGGTGGCGAGCGGACACACGACGCAGGTTTATTGGATATCAACTAGAGTTTGACATGGCTGCACTTTTCCTTGTCCAAGCCGCCCCACAGCCATGACATCACAGCCACAGCCAGCCGCAGCCACTCCCACATGTCAATGGCTGGCCGATGGCCAGCCGTGAGGATTTTTGTAAATTTATATT
>VOPJ01005410.1:0-10325 GCA_014673585.1 Semibalanus balanoides | reverse complement strand
CGAGGGTGGGGGAGTGAAGGCCGCCCTGCTGACAGGCAGACATATTATTTAATAGTAAGTTAGATTGATGAGCAACTGTTTACTCTCCTCGCCGACGCAACGCGCTGCACTGATCCGGCACTGAAACGTACTGGTGTGATTCAGTGGTAAGTGGGGAACGAAATATAAATAGAAACCCGGCATCAATCATCAATCGTTTTATATTCAACCATCACAAACAGTGTGCAAGTTGTCATGTTAAGTGTTACGACGAAGTGTACTCAGGGTATAGGTTTAGGTACTCAATCGATCTGAAGAGGTCTCGGAATATTATTTCTATACTTGGGTTGCAGTTGTTTTCTGACCCGCAGTTTACAATAGTGTTTTGGAAGTAGTTTGATTTCGCCGACCAGTGAAATCGCCAGCAGAGTCAGACTAATATTGCAAACATCATGAAAAGGAGCATTAAAGATATGTTGAATCGAATCTTATCGCATACCTTCCCGGCTGTCGCGTTCCGACCACTGCGACTTCTGAGGTTGATGCAGTAACTCTGATCAAGCCGTATTGCAGCACGACCACGACGCTGAGCGACAATGTCCCGCGTGCGACTCCAGCTTCGGATGACCCTGCCCCGCCCCCCCCCCTTCTCCCGCCCGGGGCACTGACCGGCCAAACACGCGCCGGGTACACTGTACAGTGTTTGGCATCGGAACTGGCACACTAACGCGAGCGAGCACAGACTGTACCAATCTGAACGCAGCACAAGCCTACCGTTTGACAGGTTAAACGAGTCCTTCTGACTTATTGCTGAAAGCAATTCAAGCTAAAGAGAGGCTGGCGTCGGTGAATGCTGACCTCGAGAATCACGTCTTGTTCCCGAGCTCGCTCATAGGCCTTTCAAGCTCATCTCACATATAGCTCACTGTCACTTAAATGCTCATTGGTTCGTAGTTCATTCGCACAAAATGTCACTCTTGTTTGTCTTTAGGGTGTTACATCGCTGAGCTGAGCATTCAAACGTCATATTAAGTGTCACGTAAAGTGGTGTAAATTTCATTCACAGAGTAAAATTAATATGAGGTTGTGTTTCTTTATTGTTTATTTTGACTTCTTAACGAGCAGATTCGCACTGAAAGGTGACGTCCTTTTTCCAGAGTAGAACTAGACAGTCTTCTCCGGAAAAATATCACGCACCTCACCAGTCTGGCAGCGAGCGGCATTCTCAGGCCGCTTCGCACCCTTACCGAAGATACGAGGCACGAGGCAATTTGTTGTCTTTCAAAGTCTGTTAAAAATATATGCTTGATTTCCGGTTCATCTAACCAAAAATAATATTACGATTTTTCATTCACCCTGAATATAAAAATTGATGGTCCAAAATGAATTAACAAATGTAAAAATACCTTGAAAGAGATAAGAGACCGTATGCTATACACAAAAACACTCTGTAAAGTTGACATGTTATGCTACAAATCACTTAATTGTATGTTCTTCGTGACATGACAACATTTTTATTTCGGTATTTATATATATTCTTTTGTTTCGGCGTTGGAAAAGTTCTGAATACAACGAAACTCCGAAATAACTTACGGTCGGATTAATGCAAGTTGCGCCAACAACATTTTAGTTTTATTGATTGATTGTGTCACTGTGTGCTTTGCTACATGACAAGAGATGGCTTAACTTAGCATTACGCGATATTTAATGCCGCCTTTTCTTTATGTGTACATTGTTTATATAAAATCGTTATACGTGCGTGTGTGGTAATATATAATACCTCCCGGGGCCGGTAAACAGTTTATTGAAGTCCGAGGTCATCCTGGAAATTTTTGCACGAGCCCGAAGGCGAGGGCAAAAATTTGCAGGATGACCGAGGATTCAATAAAAACTGTCCGGCCTTAGGGAGGGAATGTATTTTACGTATTGCCGTATTGATACTAGGGCAGACGAAAGAGTTTTACAAACCCTTATTTTCCCGATTACTTAGGATTTCAGATCGACGAAACAAGAGAGCAAGAAATAGCTGACTTCATCAATTCATCAAGCAAGCAAAGAGTGAAGAAACTTTGAGAAAAAGTGAACAAATTATCAAAAAGTTCAAAGCTTTTGCAAATCGAAGTCTGCGTAACAAACCCACTTGGAAAGGCATTTCGAAGAAGGATCGAACCAGCTGCCTGTTATAGTAATCCAAGCAAGAGGAGAATGGGGAGAAAACTATGAGGTAGCCTCGACAAAATCCTTGTTTCGATGCTTGGAGGCTATGTAAGTCTATTTCACAAAGGAAATGTAGACAAAGAGATGAATATCGTGGCTTCTGGGGATGTCAAAACCCAAAGATCAATGGTTTTGAAGTCGGACGTTTAAAGGGCAATCGGCCATTTCTATGCACCACTCACCTCACAGCCGCCGAGGAAGACAAGCCTTTACAGCAAAGAGGAGTTTGGGATGGGATACCCCTGAGTCTTGCAAGGACAATGTGGTGCTGCAACGCTTCTATTTGGGCATCATGGGCGTAACATGGTGTTTATCAGCTTGACATTGTCTGAACTTCAATCCAAAATGTTCAATATGCTTTGGTGCTGCCAAATTTGTGCTGGTATGAGATGTTTGTATCGAGGCGTTTTTTTTTAAATTACTGCACGAGCAAAGCGAGTGCAGTAATTTGAAAAATGCCGAGATCACAAATATCTCATTACACAGCAGGAGTTTAGTCAGTATTTTACCATATGTCGCCAGTGTGGTATTGCCAGTTGCATTAATGGCGGAAAATACCAGGGTGTGCGACATCACTGACGTAATTTTGTTTGGGATGTTGCAAATGCTTCTTCTTTTATTTAACACGCAAACTGCGACGACAATTTTTTCGGGCGCAAAAAAACTAAAACATTTTTTCATGATTTTCAAGCTGGATTTTCCAAATTCGTTGCATTTAACGCTGAAGAAGCATAAGATGAGCTACTATTGAGTCAAAAAAATTGTATGCTTTTTATGTCATTTATGCGGCTTTCTCTTTGGGAGGCGGGGAGCCTCATCTCCACTCACTGACATCCATTACTACCATATATTAATGGATTAATGGATACCATATATTAATGGTATTAATGGATGTCGGTGTCTCCACTGCTGTGACAAAACTGGCGCAAGTAGACAATCCGACCAGTACTTCCGTCGTGTTTCATGCACATTGTAAAGAAGCTTCCGGTACATAAATACCTTGTTAAGAAGGGAAATTTTGCTATTAATATGTCTTGTATAAACATTAATTATTTATTATGTGCAATAAAGTTATATCTACGATGATAGTTTCCATGCGTGGGGCCCCATTGAAAGAAGAACACTCAGTCATCGTTAAACAATATTTCAAGAATGTAATGTATTATTTTGTTTTATGACATTTAAATTGATTGGTCTTCTTTACTTTATTCAAATACTATACATTTTGAATTTTTAACCGATTCTTAGACTAAAGAAATGAAATTATCACATAATATATTTAATTTTAGTGACTGAAATGAAGTGTGCTATAGGTGTGCTACATGCCTTGAGTGTTCTTCTTTGGTTAGGATCCCCTGCTTCGGGTGCTCATTTTGGTCACGTGACTCAATCCGCAACCTTATCTATAAGAATCTTGGAAAATACCACACTCCACGCGCTAATGCTTTTTACATTGCTCGGCATATGGTAATGAGTAGCGCCGAGCTCGGACCAGTGTCTACCGCAGGTAGCATTCATACCTAATTCAAATCCAGGAATACTAAATTGTTGTAACTGCATGGCCATTGGCCACCTTGAGTTCCTCTTACATCGTTCGTCGCTCGACATGCGTGAAAGCTTTCAAGGTGTGTTTCCCCATTGTCATGTGCATTAGCAGCAAAGCTTATTTAATTATTTCATATGCAGGTAATTCGTCGGCGGAACCCATCAAACAATGCGCTGAATTGTGTGACACTAACCGAGACCCACGGTATCTTAATTTGAAGCCACACCGAAATTTGTGCCACAAATTAACTTCACTCACGTTATGTGTGCTACTATGAAGTATCCCTCGTCATGCAAGCTGCATTTGCATAATTTGCGGACGACTCGTTAAAGCGCAATATTAACCCTTGTAACCGGGGGACGGTGGCGGTCGTGACGACTAATAAACTGTGAACAGCAGGCACAAACCAAGGACCCTAAAAGACCCACGGTCAAGAGGACCCCACGGCATTTGTTCTACAAAGCCCAGGATCCAAGAAGATCTCATTAAGACAAAGCCTCAAATGATCTATAGACTATAGGGTCCAGCAAGATCACACTACAAGAAGCTTGAAATGATGTGGTATTCTGCCAACTACCACAACAATGAGCTCGAAAGGTTCCATGTCTGCAATATCTAATGGCAGACGCGTGTTTTAAAGGGTCTCGGATCTCCATGATTCTGCAAAAATGCATGCATTATTTTCGCAATAATAGGGAGAGTGGGGAGAATTGGGACACTTTTGCAAGCTCAACTTTGAGAAGGTATTGCTCCAAAAGTATAATAACTAATCAATATTGTCACACACCAACGAATAAATTGAACATTTATTTCCGTCATGTTAGCAAATAATATTGACTTTGCGGTAGAATGCGTCTTGTGGGGAGCAAAAACACAGGCCTTGCTTTACA
The DNA here is from genome assembly GCA_014673585.1 of Semibalanus balanoides. Taxonomy (NCBI): domain Eukaryota; kingdom Metazoa; phylum Arthropoda; class Thecostraca; order Balanomorpha; family Balanidae; genus Semibalanus; species Semibalanus balanoides. The sequence continues at coordinate 5,693 of VOPJ01005410.1, read as the reverse complement.
GGAGAATAGGGACAAACGCAGTAGATAAGGGACAGTCGTGAGGAAGAATTGGGACATACTAAGGAGCATTTGGACAACAGTTATACATAACTTCATGTCAATGTGTTGCAACTAATTTGTAATGGTAAATACCCGAGTGCATTTGCTTCTAATTGTGTTCAAGAGCTTAGTGCTAGATAAATCTTAACACCCGCAGGATAATTGGGACACCCACATGATAATTGAGACGGGCGTCCCAATTCTCCTGCGATGTCCGCTAGCTACTGGACGAAGCTTTCCACCATTTTTCAATTTCGTATATATTCTGAAAAGACCATGCAAGCTTAAAACTGCAATGCTTAAAGAAAAATAAGTTTTGACCTACAAACGCACATAAATGGATAACACTCGAAAAAGCATGTTTTTTTGCCTGTCATCCCGCACAGCATTCCCCTGCACCGAAAAAGGACAACGGAATATTTTCCAACGTTGCCTGATATAGCAAGAGAAACGTGAAGGTAAAAACGGTAGCCGGCGCCTACCCATTCTCTAAGATATGAACATGTTCCCTATCCTCCTGCGTCCCATTCTCCACTCTCTCCCTTACGTGAGACCCAGGAAGGTGCACGTAAATAATGTGTTAACATTCGCGCTTCAAACTCTGCATTTATGCATGGTTAAGGCAAATGTAATGCGCTTCTGCTGTTCATTTACAGTGAGACGCCATTGTAAAAATATGTGGAACACTATTTGTACAAACTTTGAGGTCTGCAAAACTCATAAGTAGTTAGCGCGTACCAGTGGCGGCGAAAGAGGGGGGAGGGTAACTGCCCCAACCTCCCACACTCAAGAAGTTTGTGGCAAACATATGGTCCCCCCCCCCGATAATATTGTAAGAGGGGTCCTCCGGAAATAATGATGTTTTCCTTTTTTGTCCGATAAAAATTACCAAGGTCCTGAATGTGCCCTCGATCAGACTGAAGGGCTCTTGCAGTGGCGGATCCAGGGAGCAGGGGGGGGGGCAATCCGGCCATGATCCCCCAAGGTCTGAAATCGGAGCAAAATTGTCACTTTTTCTGACGTAAAAGAAAATCTAAACAATTTTTATGTACTAAAGAAAGTTTGATTTAAATCAGCTATTAATGCATAAGCAAGCGAAATCCGATGAGTTTGTATAATTGTGTTAGAATACTTGGACTTGCCCCCCTCCCTCTCCCAACCACCGGTGGCCCCTCCCAAACTACCGTTCTGGATCCACCCCTGGCCGCTCTTGGTCGGCCCTTTGTCGTCCTGAGGGAGTCCTCAGTCGGTATGAGATAGCCATCGTCCGGTTTGAGGGGTCCTTAGTCCAGGTGGTGAAGGAGCTCTCAGTTTTAAGAGGGGACCCGGACGGGCCCTAGGGATTGTTTTCCCCTCCCCCAGTGGCGGAAAATCCAGGGGGGCCGCCGTAGGGGCTGAACGCCGTACGCTGCCACTTTTGCAGCAAACAATCGCGCATTAGCTGCTACCGTACTTTGCGCTAAAGCGTTCTACACTACTTATGTTTTGGAAATTTTCAGGAATATCAATAATGCTACTCCACCATCCAGCTAGAAAGAATCTATATAATGTATGAAAAGTTCCCCTCCATGATTCGAAGAGGTCTTACCTCGCAAGCCCCATTGTGGAGGTCATAGGGGCCCCTGAAAGTCAAAGGGGGTCTTATAGAGATCAGAGTGTGCCTCTTAAGGCCAGATGGGCCATCTGGAAGCTAGATAGGTCCTTTGGAGATAAGAAAGGCCCTAAAGTCCAAAGGGGCTCTCTGGAATCCAGAGAGGACCTCTGGAGGTCAGAGTGTCTCTCTTGAGGCTAGGGGCTCTGTAGGCCAGAGGGGTCCTATGGAGGTCAGAGGTGCGGGGTGCCCCTGAAGTCCAGGAGTGGCCCTCTGAAAGCCATGAGGGGAGTGGGGAGGACGAGGAGCCCTATGAAGGTCGAAGGTCCCTTCTCAAATATGGAGGTCAATGGTCCCTTCACAAATGGAGGCCCCCTAAATTTATACTTGCCCCTCTGACAAAAATCCGTGGCGCCTCCTCTGCCCTACCCTGTTTGAGACTGCAGTACCGACTCACGTGGGCGACTATCACTGCGCGTGGCGCGTGCTGCGTGAGGTGTGTTGAAAAACGTTTTCTCACAAAAACTCTGTAACGGCCTTACCTATTGTGTGCAAATTCGGTGTGTGGTTAGGGACCCCTCAGCCGCCACTTTCCCACAAGTCAGGTTTGGGATGCCTCTGCACGTGTGCACTTCACACTTGCACACCCCTATCCAGGGGCGGATCCAACACTCCTATCCAGGGGCAGATCCAGAGCGGTAGTATAGGAGGGGCCACCGTTGGTTGGGGGGGAGGGCTAAGTCTAAAAAGTATGTCAATTCTGAAAACTCATCTTATTCCGCTTGTTTATGCAATGACAGCCGATTTAATACAAACTTTCCTTTGTAAAAGTTGCTTAGATTTTCTTTAATATCATGAAATGTGTCAATTTTGCTCCGATTTCAGACGTTTTGGGGGGCTGGCCTGATTGTGCCCCCCCCCCCCGCGCCTTGAATCCGCCCCTTGCCATTATTTTTTCCTTAGGAACGGCTGCGCTGATTGCGCTCAAATTTTGTGGCTGTTTAGCGACTTTTCAGCCGCCACTTTCCCAGAAGTCAGGGATGGGATACATCTGCACGTGCGCATCCATTTTTTGTATCTCAGAAGCTACACGCCCGATCGAGTTGAAATTTGGTGTGGTGTTAACTGTCAACTGTCAGGCAGCAATGCCAGCAGCAAAGCAGCACCCTTCACATCACACCTACGTGCTCGCGTGCGTGCGTTCTTTATACACTCTGCGACCTGCGTCCATATAATATGCAGACTGAGGCTCTATTGCCTTCGCCATACATTTCCTTCGCGCTCGCTCGTTCATCGCCAACTACGGCGCATTACTGGTAAATGAAATGCCTAGCTGCCCCACGCTGCTTTGTTGCTTTGTAAGTACTGTATGATAATGTTGTACGGCACCTTTAAAGGGAGTGTGCCTACTCACATTGGTCATGTGAAGTTGTTGACACTAGTCTGTAGAACATATTTTTCTGAATTTAGCCATATGCTTCATTTCCCAGATTCACTTTAGTTGCTGAGAATATTGTCAAAGCGCCGATCAGCATACTGGAAGTATTTTAATTATCGATGGTCGCCAGAGAGCTTTCGCTACTAGGAAAGCTTTGCTCTTAAATTACAACGCTAGCATAAATTGTTAGATCTGGCCAAAAGAAAACAACTCGTGAGCACTATAACAGCTGCCGAACAGAGTCTTGATAACTATAAACAAACCCATACATTGCTTGTATAGGTTTGTTGATCGTCTTTGGTGCGCCATTATAGGCAATATCTTCGTTACTCTGTTTAAGTGACGATAATTGTAATAGTTTTGAAACAAAGCAATGGCAAAACAGAATATTAATGAAAAAATCAAACTAAAGTGGCTCCCAGACGTGAAATTATTCGTAACCCAATAGATTCAGACCATTGGCTTCTTACCGTAAGAAAAATATATTTGACATTTCAAAAGAGAAGGCACACTCCCTTTAACCGCGCCCCACTGGGGGGGGTTGAACACCCCCCTCATGTTTATCAAGATAACGAAAAAAACGTCGGCGCTAAGCGCGCCCCAATTTGGCTAACTATCACTTGATTCTTTCGAATTTTTGCGAAAATTCAAGTTTCGTTCAGGTCAGTCAGGTTCACCAGGTCAGGTCAAGTGACCTACCTACAAAAACGTGCCTCGTGCCATAACTACAGTTTTTAAGGATCGATATTAAACTTTAGGATTACATTAAGTCATTAGTATCTACAAAAGGTTTATTTTGATTTTTGTATCGGGTGACCTTAGGTCGGGTCAATTTTTGCGATCTCCCCATTATAAGTCAATTGGAGAAAATATCAAATGCTTTCTTTGTCGACGATATAGTCCATTTCCTTCTGGATGATTTATCATATGATATTATGCTATGATGCCAAGTGGCAGGTTTTGCTCAGGTAAAACATAACGGGGTCAATCTGAGGTCATCGAGGTCACCAACACCTTTTTCGTCATAACTCTGGCCATAATGAAGATAGAGAACTGCAACTTTCACCCAGTGTGTGTCTCGGAAGACACATATACTGATATGCAACATGACCTACTTGGGTCACACTACCTTGACCTGAGGTCATTTTTTAAGTTGATTCAACATGACACTGGTCGGAGGGCGTCGTGAGCAGTCACTGGTTATAGGGGCGCCGTGAGCCGTCACTGGTTCGGAGGGGTGCCAGCGTTGCATTGTTTTACCTCGGTCCAAAAGGAATCAGTTCATGCCTGAACGACCGTATTACTAGTAGGCCACTGGGCGCTGTTTCTGTTTGGCTTGCTAATTAAAAAAACTAACTTAAAAAAAAAAACGGGAGGGGGCGCTTCGGCGCCCGTCAAAAACGGGACGACATTCGTATGCCGCGTAGTAGGCGTTGCGCCCCTGCAGTGTGCCCTCTTCCGGAAGGCACAGGGCGCCAATTTCCATTAAAGAGGGGGCTGCCAACCCCGTTTACCCCCTCTGATCCGCCCCTGCGCGGACGTCAGTCATCAGGAGTTGTGGGCGCGGGTGAGCGGCGCGCCCTGCCCCGCACGTGTTTCCCCGAGCCACGCCGGCCGGTCTGCAACATCGACCGGCAAAATGGCGGCCCGGCGGCCGGCTGCCACCTGGGCCAGCATGGAACCGGGCGGCTCTGGTGACACAGCCATGTCAGGTCGAGCCACTGACGACACCGGCCTTGACCCAACTCTGCCCACCAGATGTTCCACCAAGATCTCAAGAAGATAGCAGATCTAAGATCCACAGGGTCCAGACTTCAGATTCGGGATCATGTCGGATCTTCGACGATTCCCGTGATGTTTGAGTTTGACGATGGATCCTAAATACAATAGGAATCCTGAATACAAAGTGCTGTTTTTGCTTGGGGATCTTTACGGTCCTAAAGCTTGGAACAAACTTTGACGTCAGATTCTCAGGAGTCAGGATCCTGGTTCCTCGGTACAATTTTATGTTAAAAGTTTTTGGACTCCTGGATCCTGTGTAACTTAACTGTGATATATCTTTGGGACTTCGACGTCATAGTTTGTTCTGAACCTTAGCGATCCTGGATTCATACATAATTTTCTGAAATAATCTGAGGAGACCATCTCTTAAAATATGTAGTTATGGTGGATATTTATTTTAAAGATATATATATATATATATATAAATATATTAGTATTATATTATAAATATATATAGATAATATATATATATATATAATGATATATATATATACATAAATTTCGACACAAGTATGTAAAAACTGTAGTTTAACTCAAGCCAGCCATATAAAAAACAAATTCATAGAATCAAAGATTTCACATTTTATAGCTAGGTAAGGATTTACAACTGATTCATCTAGTTTGTATAATATAAAACAAAATGACGAATAAAGACACCTAAAATACAGTATCAAATATTTGTATCATGAGAAGGCATATAAGAAGAAAAATAGGAATGAATTAAAAGAAGCAGAAGCAAAGGATTATATAAGAAGCAGAAGGACGACAGAAGTTGTATCCTCGTGTTGTACATTGTACTATTGGTTCCAAAATAAGCGTCCCGCTCAGGGGCGGATCCAAGGG
>VOPJ01005409.1:0-10314 GCA_014673585.1 Semibalanus balanoides | reverse complement strand
CAGCCGACGGGGTGTCGAGGTCGCCAGGCACGACTCCGCGTCTCCGGCTCCGGCCCCGGCGATAAACGGTGCAGCTCTCAGCAGCTCCGGCGCTGCCAGAGCAGATTGCAGAGCCGGGTGCTGAGTATGACGTCACCAGCTGAGAGCTGCAGTGACGTCATCCCGCCCACAGTCATCGGCGGTTCCGGCGCGCTGAGTAACGGGTGGGCGGCCGATGTTTGCCGAGATCGGCTCCGGTCGGAGTTTACCTACCCCGGGGTCTCGGGTTCGGGCAGAAATGGGCGGGACGGCTCCGCTGCTGAGAAAGGTGGTCTGTTGAAGACAGTGACTGAGAGCTTTGATGAAATCCACCCTCCCCTCACACCAGTGCTGGATTTTGACCGTTAGTTGGATTTTTTAATCCAAAAAAGGTTGTGCTACACAAGTAAATATGCTACAGAAAAAATATGTACACTTAACACTATATAAAAATGAATATCTCTAAGACCCACCATCACCCCCCCCCCCAGTCAGCAGCATATGTTGAGAGCCAAATAATGTCATTTGTTACTATTTTTGCAAATTGTACTTACAGCTACGCTAAGATAGCTGAGCTATATCTCTATATCTCCAAACCAAAATTCCAACACTGCCTCACACACACATCTATCTATCTATCTATCTATCTATCTATCTATCTATCTATCTACTATCTATCTATCTACTACACACACACACCACACACACACACACTATCTATCTATCTTATCTATCACACACCATCACACAACACACACACACTATCTATCATATCTATCTATATCACTCTACACACACCACACACACACACACACACACACACACACACACAACACACACACACACACTGATACATAAGCAGACACAGCTTTGTTACGTACGAACCCCGCAGTGTTGGCGAGAGTTTGCTGCATTTCCTTTGCCCGACTTTAATCTGCGGATATTTTTGCCGTGAACCCTTTTCCCGTCATGTTTTACCGATCAAACCATCCCTGTTACCGATCAAACCATCCCTGTTAGCGATCAAAACCATCCCTGTTAGCGATCAAAACCAATCCCTGTTACCGATTTCGAACCATCCCTGTTACCGATCAAACCATCCCTGTTAGCGATCAAACACTGCCTTGTGTTCCTCTGTCTGTATTTTATTTCTGTTCCTTTCTCGGGGCGACTGCACCACTCGTGACCGATATACGATGGCAGCTCTGATGCTGAGGTCGTATTCCGGTCAGCTCTGAGCCGCATTATCGTCCGCAGTCCCGGCTGCATTTTAACACGCCCCGCTGCACTGACACCGTCTCTAGCGGTTCACTAGCCACTGATTGGAGGGGTGGGGGGACAGAATCGAGACGCAGCGTCTGCCGACCGTCCTTGGCTGAGATACGCTCGGGTTCTCATCCTATCGGCGCTGAGACACGCTCGGGTTCTCGGTGGAGAACGACACGTCGTCTCCGCCGACACACGTCGTTCTCAGCGGTCTGAGCAGCCGTCAGCAGTCGGTGCGATCACCCCAGCTCCGAATAGATCCCGTTACAATCAATAGGCTACCTGGGCGGATGGGCGGCGCTGCCGGGGCAGGACTGATTGGACTCCACACTAATGAGGATTGGGTGTGTCGCCCCCTTGGACTCCCCCCCTCCCCCTCCCTCCCCGGCGGAGCGTGGCACCCATTCCTGCTCCACCGGGAGCGCGGCCTGCACCCCTGGGGGCGGAGCGTGCCAATCATAGGCGATCAGTGTGTTTGTGGGGGTGGGGTGGGGGGTCGGCACCCCTCCCCGGCCCCTCCCCTTCCCGCCCCGCTGCGTCCGGCGTTGCGGTCGTCCCGTGGAGACGCGACCGACAGTCATTAGCTCCGGTTACCGGCCATTTACTGCGCCGCTACCCGCCGCGATGGATTGTGTCGACTCAGCTGCGGACAACCGCGCCGCATTTGTCATGATACCCCAGAGGTGTGAGCAGGATAGGGCTGCCATGGCATCCTGTGGGTTAATGAATCTCAGGATAAATGAGGTTTATCAAACGTGTGATATCCGGTAGGCACTAGGCAGTTGTTGTTCAGCATGGGAAATGACCATTGGTTCGGGATGGTGGCTTACACCCGGTGGATACAGGATATTCCTGTTGGTATTCGGCAACCTACAGCTCTGATAGAATCACCGTATCATTTACGGCCAGACTTAATTACCCCAACCTTTGATTAACCCTCCTCAGTTACTCCGATTGCTGCAGCAATACGCGATCACGGCCAAATATCGCCCCGAGCTGGTCTAGTATGTCCTGGGAACAGGGGCAGACCCAGGAGGGGGGGGGGGGGCAATCTGGCCTTGGCCGTCCAAAAGGTATGAAATCGGAGCAAAATTGACACATTTCCTAATAAAAATATAACAATTTTTACTAAGGAAAGTTTGTTTTAAATCAGCTGTCAATGCATAGGGTAGCGGGATCTGATGAGAAAGTTGCATAATTATGCGAGACTTTTTGAAATTCTCCCCCCCCCAACCACCGCACCCCTCCCAAACTACCGTTATGAATCCGCCCCTGCCTGGGAACAGCACATCGTCTGGACGCCTCTGCGGAGGAAATGACTAGAGCATTGAAGAGTCTCACAGCCTGTCTTCAGTGGTGTAGTTCAGATAATTGCCGTCTGTTTTCCAGCCCCTCGCAACTCAATCCTACCCCGCGGGAGAACTCTGATGAACATTGGTCCATTAGCCTTGTCAAAGCTGTCTCTCCCGATAAGAATCACACAGTTCTGCGTTTCAAGTTCACCCGTGTTATTCCACCACAGAGACTGAGGCCAAGGTCTGCTCCCTGCTCCTTGTGAAGCTAGACAGGGTCGATGCGAGCGACGTTAATTGGATTTCCCAGCGTCAGGACCAGCAGTTGGGAACCGTCTCTGAAATTCAGCGCGCTGCAGCCGAGTGGTGCTGCTCTTACAAAGCTCACTGAAAGACAGCAGACAACCAGGGCTGAGATACGAATACTGGAATTAGTCCTCAGAATTTACCGGCAGGAGAGAGAGAGTGAGAGAGAGAGAGAGAGAGAGAGAGAGAGAGAGAGAGAGAGAGAGAGAGAGAGAGTATATATATATATATATATAAGAGAGCCATCATAGAGAGAGAGTGAGAGCTGAGAGCGAGAGCGAGAGAGAGCGAGAGCGACGAGCGAGAGCTATATATCTGAGCGAGTAGCGAGAGCAGGACGAGAGCGAGGAGCGAGTAGCGAGACGAGACGCGAGAGCGAGAGCGAGAGCGGAGAGCGAGACGAGAGCGAGAGCGAAGGAGCGAGAGCAGAGCGAGAGCAACGCGAGAGCTATAGCGATGAGCGAGAGCGGAGAGCAGAGACGAGAGCGAAGCGAAGAGCAGAGCGAGAGCGCAGCAGTTTCTATGCCGGATCAGCAAATGTCAAATCTCTGCTGCGGCCAGGACATGTGCGCTAAGCAAACGTCTCTCTGCGTCCTCTGTCTCGCTATCTGCTTCAGAGCGATGGCCATTGGGTGGTACGTGCCAGAGCGATGGCCAGTGGGTGGTACGTGCCAGATAGTCTGATCTGCGGGTTGGGAGGGGGGGAGGTGGAATAGATGGAGAGGAGTGTTGACGTGGGGAGATGGACCTCTGCATTGTCCGATCAGTCTGATCAGTCTGATCACTGATGGGAACTAAGGCTGGATAAAGTGGAGAGGAGAGAGGATGAGATGAGAAAGAGCCGCGCCCGCCACCACGTCCTGGCTCCGACTGGGGAGAACCGGAGAGGATCGGGGAGCCGGAGGAGTATGTAGTAGGGTTGGATGTGTGGCGGGCTGGAAGGAGTGTGTAAGTAAGACTTGCGAGGGCTTGGGACTTTGGAGGGCTGGGAGGAGTGTGTAGGTCTGGCGAGGGCTGTGAAGAGAACAGAAGGCGTGGTCTATCTATAGACGATAGACGTGTTAGGGAGGGGCCGCACCAGCTGCCTGGTCAGCAGCCGGTCTGCGGTGGGGGCCGCACATCTGGGTCAATGGAGAGCTCTGAGAACATCGATCCCATCAGAGGAGCCTGCCGGGGTCAGCTGGGGGCTGCCTGCCTGCCTGCCGGCCGGCCTCCCGTCTCTGCCGCGTCAGCCTCCGCATCGCGCCATCTAAAGGAAGCGCTACAAGATCTGACGTCAGCGACCCAATATCGGCTGATCAGGGATACAGCACCAGAGGCCAGCTGAGCTCACCCTCAGCTTGTCATGCTGCGTCGCTGTTTCCTCTGCGTCGGATGGAAATGTTGTGACATTTACTGTTCGTGCACTAGTAATCTTAATAGATGATTTGCGGTCATTTGTAAATTATCAGTGTTTCGCATCCTGTCTTCCATCATTTTTCATCTCTGTCCGTTATTTCTCGTTTCTCGTTCCTCTCCTCTCCTCTCCTCTCCTCTCCTCTCCTCTCCTCTCCTCTCCTCTCCTCTCCTCTCCTCTCCCGTACCTGCCTGGTTGTCGCTGGTCGGAAGTCAGAGCTGCTCTGCTGTTGTCACTGAGTGGTGATTATGCAGATGGCTGTGCGAAATGACGGGTGCGGAACGCCCGTTTACTAAGCCGGAGGGATTTTTTTTGTAGTCTGGCATGCATCCTGGTACTGAACAGAACGAAACACATGGCGTGTGGATTGGGGAAGGAAGTTCGAAGATGTATCATGCTCATAGGATAGTTGATGCATGGAAGAAGAAAAAGTGGTCATACTCGTAGTGATGCTGGTGGTAATATCACTGCTAGTGATAATGGTGCTGATGGGTTTGTTATTTTTGGATGGTAATTCCAAGCGGAATTTCCATCCATCCAAGTGCGCAGGCAAATAGGTCCAAATAAACTAATTCAAACCTGTCATGATCCTTTGTCAAAACAGAGGTTCGGCGCGTCTGTTAGAAGTGTTGATGATATACAAACTTTTTACAGCTTTCCGAGTGCACCCTTCCACAGGGACTGGGGTGCGGAAAGTATTGAAGTTGGCGGATCGATACACACCGGGATCAAAGCAGGCCCGCTCTCTCATCATCCATGCAGAGAGAAGGCCTGGAACAGCCGTGTTTTCCTCCGGCGAGTGTCCGGGAGGGAGGGGGGGGGGGGTTGTCCGCGACGGCGTGTCACAGTGTCGCACTGTCGCCGCGTGTCGCGTGTCGCGTCTCCCCTCCTGTCACCGCAAACAGAGTCGCCACTGTCCGGGGAACGCTCCGCCGGAGGTAGCCAATATCGTCCAGTCACGTGCCAGTCACAAACACCATCGACTGACTTAGAACTGTTGCAGCGCCGCGCTGTCGAGGACGCGCCGCCCTGTCGAGGGGCACTTGGGCGCATTGTCGCCCGGCGCAAGTCATCGGACGGAGTCTTTGTTCCCGCGGGCGGTAAGTGGACGGCGGCCGGCGACGGTCACTCTCATTGTTGTGGGACTGAGCTGCTGCGGTAATCCAAAGGCCGCTCTGTGAAAGCCCGAATGACATCAGCTTCGTAATTCAGCGACGGAGTGCTACGGCCAGGCTTTCAGCGAAGACATTCTGGAACAAGAAAAACTGCCGTGTCGGAAGAGCTCCCATTCTGTGGTGAAATTGGAGACCTCATCAGAAGGCAATCATAGACACGATTTACCAGCCAATCCAGCGTAATCGCATCCCTATCGTCAGGATTACCATCGGACAAACTCTCTGTATACATAGCACTGTGTAGGTGTCGTTTCAGAGCTAGTTGACTATAAATACCCATTTACGAGGGTTTGATATCGCTGTTACGTGACAGTTATGTGATTGGCACCGCACGAACCCCAGCTAGGTGTAGCTATTTTCATTGCTGCGTTGCGTGCGTTACTGCGACATATCAGCTCGTGACTGAAGGCTCTTCGATGGAACACGAACGGGACGTGCTGTGCGGCGGCGCAGCAGGGGTCGAGAGGACAGGGGCAGCCGAGGGGGACACGGACGACTCGGGCACGAGCCTCTGGAACTCCGCTGCCGGCCGACGCCTGTCCCCCGCTCCCGGCTGAGTTCCGGCGTCCCCACCATCAATATTTACCCCGTCACGGCGCAGGCACGAGCCGCCGTTTGTGCCCTGTTCTGGCCACAGCCTGGCACGGCTCCCTGATCCCCTCCCTTCCTGTCCCCTCCCCCAGGGGGACGCTGCAACACCTGTCGCCCGAGGGGAGGTGATCTACCGCCCCTGCCCTCCCCAGCCCCCCGGCGTGCGACACTGCGACAGCCCCCCCCCCCCACACGCGCAATCGTGCCCAACAATAATGGGAATTTGTTCTACGAGCGGCGCCCTATATGCGGAGAGCCTGGCGGGGTCGGGAGGGGGCGGGGCCGGGAGGGGGCGGGCCGCAGGCGGAATTGGCTCCACTATCGCCCCGAGTTTGATGTTTACAGAGAGCGCCGTGAGAACGCATCCGGTGCGTGGCGTGTTATGATGTGTTGGCCATTGGTCTGCTGCCGATGGTTCCGGCGGGGTGGGGTGACCCTCCCCTGGCCCTCCCCTGGTCCTCCGGTCGTGACCCCGGGGTGCGGCGGTGGGTACAGTGCAGTACAGTGTGACTCGGATTAGTTCCGGTCTCGGCTGTGTATGGACCGCTCCGCTATGGTTCTGATAGTGGACAGAGGCCTGGCACGGGATCGGTTTGTGTTGTGTGCTCCCCTGTGTCATTTCACGCCGATCTGAAAGGACTCTGTCTGTATCGAGCTGTGTGATCTCAGCTCGTGGTGCTGCGCCAGCGATCTGAAATGTGTTATGCCGTAAGCGGCATGACTTTCTTCGCAAGGATGTAGGACATTTACTCGTGCATTTGTATAATTCCGTTTATCATTCATCCTTTATTTTTTCCATTCATTTTCATATTTTTACAGGACAAGTCTAGTCGCAGTATTCCCGCACTTTCTATTTATGTTTCCGACCCGTGACTCAATGGCAGTTGACTCAATGGCAGTGCGCGCTGACCTGTGCTAACAACAGCGGCATAGCTGACGTGCCCCGTCTATGACGTCACTGTGTCGATGTTGCCCCGCTGCTGGTGCTGCTGCGGGCTGCCAGCATAGCTCTGTTCCGCCCGCCTGTCCGTCAGTCAGCGTGTCAGCGGGTCAGCCTTCTGCCTTCAGCACTGTTTGGAGAGAAACGCGTCAGCTGTTATCCCTCAGTGACGTCACAGCTGACCAGATTACGAACGGCGGCCGAATTCTCGCCGTGCCGAGATGATTCATTGACTCACATTCACCTTTAGCTGCGCAGTCCCTGCTCGTTCCCCGTCTCGGTGAGACCCTCAGTCCTGCCAGACAGCTGCACTGTACTCTACCCCCGGCGCGGCGGACCCAGAGAAGCCGCGGATCCATTAGCGCCATAGAGTCGGGCCGGCCCGTCTCGGTGGCGCTGTGACGCGTCCCTGGCTCGCTCGTCTCTCTCGCCTCCCTCTCTGGACCGACGCTGATCAGGACAGGTGCTGAATGGATCACGCCAGGCAGAAGTAATTGAGTGACGCTCGGGAGCAGATTCCATTGCCCATTGCCGCGCCGCACCGCCACCCATGCCACGCGTGGAACGGCAGACGGACGGCAGAAGGACGGCAGAAGGACGGCAGACCGACGGCAGACGGACGGCAAAAGGACGTCAGACGGACGGTAGACGGACGGCAGACGGACGGCAGACGGACGGCAGACGGACGGCAGAAGGACGGCAGACGGACGGCAGAAGGACGGCAGACGGACGGCAGAAGGACGGCAGAAGGACGGCAGAAGGACGGCAGACGGACGGCAGACGGACAGCAGACGGACAGCAGACGGACGGCAGAAGGACGGCAGAAGGACGACAGAAGGACGGCAGAAGGACGGCATAAGGACGGCAGAAGGACGGAGGCAACGGAAACCAGACGACGGCGACATTCACAGGATGACGTCATAGACAGAGTCGGGGCCCGTTTTGACGTCACGCCGCTTTGTGGGAGCCGCCTGACACTGTCAATGGAGGCGTTTGCGCAGTGTCAGGAGCTGAAGCCTTACTATAGCCTATAGGATGTTTCGGGATCCAATGTATTTTTTGTTTGTTTGCCGTCATTGGATTTTTTTTCTTCAGTGGGGTGCCTATATGCGTCACACGTCATATCAGTATTGCCGGTGGCTTGGACGAAAAATGTTATTGTCTCGATTCTGAACATTCAATAGCAGTCCCGCAGTCTCCCTTATGGTCATGTAATTAAATCTTCCTAACAGAAAATGAGACAATGAGCGTTGAGACGCATTCACCGTGGTGTCTTCTTCAAACTCGCTGCAGCTTGGCGTCCCGTCGACTCGCGGCGGGGAACCATGAGTCCGAGCGCGGGGACCAATTGAGTGCGTCACTCGGCGCGGAAACCCTTGAGTCCCGTAGACTCGCGCGGGGAAAACACATTGAGTCGCGTCGACGACCGCGAGGCCGGGGGAGACAATTGAGGTCCCGTCGACTCGCGGCGGGAACCATTGAGTCCGTCGACTCGCGCGCGAGGACAGAATGGAGTCCCAGTCGACTCGCGCGGGGAACACATTGAGTACCGTCGACTCGCGGCGGGAAACATTGAAGTTCCCGTCGACTCGCAGGCCGGAGCGGAACCATTGAGTCCGCGCGACTCGACGGCGGGGAGACCATTGAAGGTAACCCGTCGAACTCGGGGCAGGAACGCAATTGAGAGTCCCGTCAAAAACTCGCGCGGCGGGACCCATTGAGATATCGTCGACTCGCGGCGGGGAACCATTGAGAGGTCTCGAGTCGACTCGACGGCTGGGGAAGATTGCTCCCGTCGGAGCTCCAGGCGGGAACCATTAATGTCTCGTCGACTTGCGGTGGGGAAACCATTGAGTCCGTCGACTCGCGGTGGGGAACCATTGATCCCGTCGACTCGCGGCGGGGAACCATTGAGCAGTCCCGTCAGACTCGCGGGAGTGGGGGTGAGGGGGGAGAGCGGGAACCGTGAGAGTCATATGCGTCCGCAGTCGACTCGAGCGGCCGGGCGGAACCATTGCGTCCTGTGCGTGAGACCGCGCGGACGGGGGACACATTGTGTCCCGTCGACTCGCGGCGGGGAACCATTGTACCCTGTCAGTGGCATGATCTCCTCGCAGCGATACACGTCTCTCGCTCCACCGCTATACAGTATTGTCCGGTGATCCCTGCTGCCGCCTCCTCACTAACGCCCCCTCGATGTTATTGTTATCTGGCTGTGATTGTCGCCGCCACGTCCCCATCCGCGGCACACTCCGCGGATCAAACGGCGACGCCAGCGACGCATGGAGACGATATTGGCCTCTCGGCGCTGTCTGCGAGGTGGAGGATGCCGCGTTTTGTTGATTACCGGCGTGAGGATGCGTCCCCGCGGGAAATGACATTTTTTACTGTCACCCCCGTCGTCTTTTGCCGCCGCCGGGTTATGAGAGTAGCGGGGACGCTGTCTGTTTTTGTCTGGCAGGATTTGCAGCGATATCAGGAAGCCGGGTGTGTTGTTTCATTTTGCCGCCGCCCCAGGCTCTCCTGCCTCCCTCGGGTTCAAAAGTCGGATCGTTTCTGAACTCATAACGCGCCTGGTGGTAATTCTCCGGGCCGGAGGTGGCTGTCGCCTGTTAAATTTTCTCCCGCGTACTAAAAAGCCCCACCTGCCCAGCTGGGCCGTAAAACGGGCGTGACGGGAGGGTGCCGGGAAAGCCCGGAGGGAGCCGAGAGGGAGCCGGGCCCCGCCGGGAGGGACCGGGAGGGGACGGGAGACGCCGGGAGGGGATGTGAGGCGCCGGGAGGGGACGGTAGGGGATGGGAGCTATGACCGGCCACCTGGCTGCCAGACCCCGGAGCGGCGGCTGTCACCCCTCGCGTCTGTTGTCACCTCGCGTGCCGCGCGCGTCACAGCCGTCGGTGGCGTCTGTCGCGGTACTGACGGCTGTTTACTGGTGTGTCATCACCGGGCCGCGTGCCCGCGTCTCGTCCCGCTCACCTTCGTGACCTATGTGGCGCGTCTGACGCGTGCCTGTCTACATCTCCGCCCCGTCTGACCCGTCCGAGGCGTCCGGGTCAGACCGACAGAGTTGACGGCGCGGTCTGAGATTCGGGAGCTGCTGCGCGTCATCTGACGGAGACCGATGGGCGCGGGTTGTATATTATTCAGTTCAGTGCGGATTGTACCGCCCCGCGCAGCTCACCGTTCTGTACTGGGAAGACAGACTCCGGCGGAGGCTCGAGTAGACCGCCGGCCGGCCACCGCCCCCTGAGTGAGAAGTCAGAGTTGTTGCTCTGCGGCCTGGTGTAAACAGATTAATCACGGCGGAGGCGGCGCCGCTGTCAACGGGA
>VOPJ01005408.1:0-10314 GCA_014673585.1 Semibalanus balanoides | reverse complement strand
TTTAGGAGATATAGGCGATTATCTGAGTCGCAACTAGTACCAACCATTATTTTTGTAGTGACCTGTACCTGTAAATTGAGAATGATTGACTATGACAAATATATGAGATGAGATGAGATGAGATATGCCTTCTCGTATATGTATCAGATGACAGCTCCGACATTATATTCGAGGACGACTTTGAAGGTATGTGGGAGGGCGCTATCGGAGACGTATCGGAGGGAGCCTTTGGAGCCTGCAGAGTGTAGATATTTGGGAGACCATTTTCAAAGGTGCACGGGGGACGCTTTTGGAGGTATGTAGGAGGGCGCCTTCTTATTTGCATCGGAAGGCACCTTGGGATGTACATGAGTGGGCGCCTTTGGAGGCATGTTTGAGGGCGCCTTCAGAAGTTTATCAAAGGGTGCCTTTGAAAGCGTACCTAGGGGAATTGTGTTTTTAAAGGTGTTTTGAAGGTCGCCTTTGGAGCTATGTAAAAGCCGAGAGGGTGCATTCAGAGGTATAATGGAGGGCGCCTCTGGAAAAATTTGGGAGAGCGTTTTGAAGGTATGTGGGAGGACGTTTTGAGGGTATGTAGGACTGGGAGGGCGCCTTCAGGTGTTTCGGAGCGTGTGTTACATTCAGTGGAACGCGCTTCATATAATTCAGCCGGAGCGCGCCTCAAATTCAGCGAAGGGCATCTTCAGCGCCCTTCACTAAATGTGAGGCTCATTTATGAACCGGAGGCGCCTTCAGCGTCTTTGAAGCTATGTGAGAGCCGAGAGGCGCCTTCGGCGTCTTCGGAGTTCGGTCCATGAGGGCGCCTCCGGCGCCCAAGGGGAGGTCATGGTGCGGTGACCCCTCTCCCAGCCTAAATACGACCATGGCCCATATAGGTGTAATGTTAAAATATGGCAATGTTGGAGGGGCGGCTACCCCCGGCTCCTGCGTCCTTGCGTAGAGATGCTGTTGCAGATCTCTTATAAGAAAACTGAAAACATTGCTATTTGCTACTGCTAGCGCCACCTTTGTAAACTAGTTGTAACCTGTGGTTGAAATGTTCTGCCATAAGCTGTCGCTACTAGTCGCTACTGCTTTCCGCCTTACGTTCTGTCCTGTGAAGCAACGGGTTGCTGCCATAGGCGTAGGAGCCGGGGGGCAGGGGGGCAGCTGCCCCCAAACATTTTCGGATTTTAGCATTACGCCTATGGACGGTGCATGGAAAGAATTGACTTCAAAATGCCTTTTGCCCACCCAACTTCAAATTAGTTCCTACGCCCCTGGTTGCTGCTCCGTGTTTGTTTATATAATAGGGTTGTTTTATCATTTGATCAGCCTCATAACTCATTGCACAATAAAACAAATTAGATCAGATGATGGGAACTGGGAAGATAGACGTCTTGGAAACTCGCCTCCATTCCTACTTTTTGAAAGTTCTGAATCCACCAGGTGGCAGGTGCTAGTGCAAACTGAAAACACTTTACCTTCAACGGAGACATGTCAAATTTAAGAGTGCTTCGAAAGCTGCATTTTAATACAACTTGCTTTTGTTTATGGCTGCAGAACTTCAACCTAGCACAAACATGTCTTCGATGTTAATACACAGTTTTTCCACAACTTGCTAGTCTTGTTAGTCACTAGTCACTCAGTCTTGGAGATTTACTAGCTAAAATTGCGGAAGCAAAATTGCATATTGCAACGAAGGATATGGAACACATAAAACTTGATATGGCAGTACCGGTGAGAGACAAATATGGAGAACTGTTGCCGATCACTGGGCAATGTTTGTTTACTTTCGCGGTAAATTCGCTACACGCCCGAACCCTCTTTATACAGACCTTGCCCGAACCCAACAACAACATTCGCGGTAAATTCAGTGGTAAGAGATATTTACAGTATATAGATTATAGGGCCTTGATATTTACTCTTATAAGGCCTTGGTATTTACATGTCTGTATGTATCGGTGCAAGGCTATATCATATATTTTAAACCCAAGGTACCTTTAAACTTACATAAACCGGCAGGTGTTTCGTGAGTTACTTGCTTTCTGTGCTGGGGACCGGGGTTCAAATCAGGGTAATGGAACCTTCGGATCCCCTGGTCCTGGTGGACCTCTGAAAAAGTTGTCCGAGTGGCGAGCCCCCATATAGCCCCCTCCCTATAGGCCTCCTCTCTCGGAAGAAGGAAGAGGTACCTTCCTGCCTACCAGTTCATTTACCCATTAATTTGTATTGTTACCTATTGATTTTGAAAGAAAAACAACTCCAAGGCGAAGGCCCAAATAATGACATATTTCAGTTCCGCTAGGTATGTATAAATCTTACCAAGCTACTGCAGCTTTGCAACCTCAACCTCTGTGTTGAATAATGTCTATATGATACTCTCTTTGTATTCCTTCTGTGGCTTTGGTTTATGACAACACACTGCCATGTCTATTTGTATTTAACTCGCCATTCACTGGGGGTGGGGCAAAAACACCCCCTGGCCCCCCTCAGGGATTATCACAATAGCTCAAAGACAAACAGTGCCTGGAGCAGATCCATAGGTGATGCTGCAGTGGGGCACAGCCTCCCCCAGGCGCCCGGGTCGTGAGGCCGAGCCGTGTTTTGGCCTCCTCCAAAACCTCCTCGGCTTGGGGAGGCCAAAGCACAGCTTGACCCTGCGACCTGGGCGCCTGGAGGAGGCCACGCTCCTCTGCAGGCTGCAGCCCCCTGGATATGCCAGTGAACAGTGCTACTAGCGCAAAACTTTGAATACCTTCTCCTTTATCAATTTGATGTAGGTATTAAGTGCTAATATTAACAAACATCATCAGTTGTTTAGAGTTATATCAAATTTACTTTAATGATATCACTGCTCATGACTTTGACGCAAATATAAGCTTAACTCTAACAGGCTTTACAAAGGCCATTCATAAAGCAAAATGCAATCATTTGTTAAAATAGCAAATGACATGGGATAAAAATTGCTACATTTTTTTTCTTTTTTAAATGCCCTTAAAATAATTCATGACTGATGGCCCCCTAAGTATGAGAACTTCATGATGTCATTTTGAAGTATTTTTTTTTACCAGATACAGAAAACTAAATAGCACCACCGTATTTCTGAGACAAACTAGTTAAGTTCCATGTCTTTTGTATTTATATTATTAATTTCAAATTTTGACCTTTTTACCTGACCTTAACCTTATATTGGGCCAGATGTGCAGCTGCAATCAAATTATATGTGCAAGATAACTCATAAAACATGTGTTGCATGACCTCTTGCCAATAGTCACCTGATTTGACCTAATCTTGACCTTGACCTTTGTGTACAATTTCATTTTTGCTTACACAGGAGAATGAGATGCACCATACCTTTGAAAGCTATTTGTGCGATAATAGTCTCAGTCTAAGTCTCAGGATGGAAAGTATGGCTAAAAATGCAAATATCTAACATCTTACCTTTGACCTGTCTCTAACCTGACATGTGACGTTATTGAGAATACAAATGTGTGTGCTTTAGATAGGTCTCATTGAGAGCTTTCGATTGCCGCCTTGCGCGTCTCGCTGCGGTTATTAGTTCGGAAGATAAGGGGGAACGCCCCCCCCCCAGCCAATGACGTTTGGATGAGACCCCAGCTAATGCTGGGTTAAAGGAAATAGTTTACCTTGGATTGTTGTTTTTTTCAAACACAATTTGATTATATTTTCAAATACAACTTCTTTGCATAATGTTAAAAATAGCTATGCATCGCGCCGATTCAGGACAGAAGGTCGTAAATTATTAATTGCATCAAAACTATATGCGTACTCTCCGCAACGTCAAACGTGGCTCAGCCAATCAGATTCGAATGTATAGTCGCGTAAGATTACTGTTATAAGCCTCTTCCCCCGGGCGTGGTGAAGGCCCACAGTAAGCCTCTGCCAGGTGTTGTGGCGCCCACAATCCTCGACAAAATGTCAAATATATTCGGCTGGAGAGCCCTTTCAGCCCAGAGAACTTGCAGTTAGGGTTTTTTCAACACGGGCTACAAAACTGCTTTCTCGTTCAAAAACCCATGTTAAAGGTGAACTATTTCCTTTAACAGACACACAAAAACACACACATACATGTTTTGTTTATGATTGATATAGGTTCCATTTACTAGAGATGCAAAAAATTATCCAAAAACAGGAACCGGCACCGCCACCGCCACCGCTCATAAATGAGTAGGACCGGCTCAAAGCCCGGCCACATGTGGCAGCACCGCCAGGCCCGGCAACCCGCATCAGCCGTCTACTTCATTATACAATTAACAATATTTTAACCCCGCGAACTTGTGTTGAGCCCGGCATGAGCCAGCAAGTCTAAGGTCAAACACAGCTTCAGGCCCGCCGGGCCTGAGTTTGGGCCCGGCGCCGGCTCCGTGGTCCTGAAACTTGCATCTCTACCATTTACCCTGCTACCACAACTTCACAAACTCTGTGCTGAATAACTATAAGATTATTTAGCCAAATCTTTGAAGAACGCCAGAATTGACTCACTTCTCCTCAGGTTATGAGTAATTGAACTTATAATTGTAATTGTCTTATTGTTAGATGTCCAGGGTCAAAAAGCATTTTGCCCTATTTAGTATGCCTTTGCTTCAGCTATTCATATGCAAAGTTTTTTAGATTCAGTTTCTGATGTTAATGGCAATAAATAAGCCTTCATGGTGACGTTAATAAAACAATATTACAACCATTTACTTTCACTTGTTAAGCTACTGTGCAATTACCACAGTCTTCAGCATCTACACACATTGCTTATCCTGCGCCCCAGCTCAGTTCAAAATTCAGGCCACCAGAGGTCATCGAAGATCAAATTTTCGAGTTTTAGGACTTCGCCTCAGAAACCCCCATATATCTCGGGAACTATGCTAGATAGAAACAAACGGAAAAAAGCAATCGATAGCCATTAAAATTTGCAACTGTCTATTTGTCCTCAAATTTGACATTAGGTCAATAGTTTAAGCTCTAGAGGCCATCAAAGTCAAAAATGTTGTTTTTTGGCAAAACAGTTTTTTGCTCATAACATTTTACTTAATAAAGATAACGAAAAACTGCTTACGCCATCGTGTTTTTCTCGTCAAGGCGCTTTGAAATGATGTATGTTGTTTGTTACCATGTTAGGTCAACTTAAAAATATGACCTCAGGTCAAGATCAAGTGGTGACCCAAGTAAGTCGTGCTGCATATCAGGAGACATGGCTCGACGAGACAAACACATTGGTGTATGTTGCACTTCTCTGTCTCCATTATGTCCAGAGTTATTGACGAAAAAGTGTTGGTGACCTCGGATGACCTCAGATGACCCCGTATGGGTCACTGAACAAAACATGCATTTTGACCATACATAATATCCTATGATCACATTATCCAGAATGAATTGGACTGATAACCTTGAAAAAGGAAGCATTGTAATATTTCTCCATTGACAATTATAATGGGGAGGTCACAAAATTGACCTGACCCCAGGTCACCGATATAAAAAATCCGAGATTAAAATTTTGTAGATAGTACTGATGGCTTAATGCAATCCCAAACGTTTTATATTGATCCCTTAAAAACTGTGGTCATGGCACGACCGCAAACTTTTGGGGAGGTGGGGGTCACTTGACCTGACCTGGTGACCTAACCTCATCCGACACGAAATTTGAATTTTAGGTAAATGTGCGGAAAGGATCAATGATAATTTATGCCAATTTGGTGGCGGCTACGCGGCGCCGTTTTTTCGCATCTCGATAACTTGTTAAAACCGCAAAGGGGTGTTCAAAACACCTCCCACCCCCCCCCCCCAGTGGGCGCGGGTTATGCAAGGCTGCTCATTTTTCAAACATACGATCATTCTTACACATACGATAATTGCATGTAATCAGTTCAAGATTATTAACCCCCGCCCTGGTAGGGGGTCATTTGGACACCCTCCCCCTCTGAGGTTTTTCCGGAATAGCGGGAAAATGGCTGCTCGCAGCGCTGCCAAATTTTGTACAGCTGTTTGGGCATCAATTGCTCACACTTTGTATACATAATCGTCTTCAGTTCCTCTCAGGTCAGGTCACCAGGTCACGTCAAGTGACCTTGACTTCCAAAATGCTTGTGATCGTGCCAAAGCCAGTCTTTGTCCGAGAGATTTGAAACTTATAACTTCGAATTTTCATGTTAAGAGCTTTCGAACTTTTTTTTTCTGCGTCTTTCTAGCCGTTTTAGTTTTTGAACTAGACGGGGAGGGTCATTTTGACCCCCCCCCCCCACCATGACGAAGTTGTCTTGGAGGGCCACCGGGGCGAGGGTTAATATTGTCCTAATCATAACTAACTTACCCCTGAGTGTTGTAATGTTCTTCTTTACAGGCTGAACTGACTCTGAGACCTGAAAAACATGCTGTTGGATACACAGGACAGTGAAGAAGACAAGCAAAATGTGCTTGTGGCTAAGATAGACAATGTGAAAAATGTGTCTCAGCTTTTAAAGGCAGTGCATTTCAAAGAGGTATGCTTTTTGTGCATGGAGTGTGTTTCATGCCAAGTGAAGTGTGCAAATTTGCTTAAATTCTGATCATTGTCAGACACAGATAGGACAGATGTCTGCTGTTATCACTCTGCTTTTATATAATATCAGAGTGTGAACAACACTTCTTCTTTATTATTTTTGTATTATCTTATTTTCAGCTTTTCTATAGTACCTAATACCTATATAAAGACAATGTGAACATTGGATATGCTCAACCATCAAAGTTACTTTCATTGATAAAGATAAAACTTGTTATTACATAGCAAAGACCCATTAACTCATCTGGTGAGTCATGTAGCTTAAATGTTTCCATCAGCACGAGTGACTTGTTTGCAGAGTGCCATGGTTGTGGTTACATCTGATGGACTGAAGGTTACTGTGGAAGACAGCAAGTGTGTACAGGCCAATGCATTTGTCCAAGCAGACATGTTCCAGGTATGCTAAGAGTGTGACCTTATTGTATTTAAAATTTGTGCCGTTGGCATGTGGTTATTATATTTTAGTGCAGTTTTGTGTTTTTTATTGTAGGTGGAATATTCATAGGAACTCAAATAGAAATCAATACAAACCATAAGCCTCAGAAAATCAATATATTAATGAAAAGATCAAAACTAGATAAAAGACGAAGTTTTCAGGGCGAAGCCCATCCAGGTCTCATCCTCAGCGTGGACTGAGGATGGGCTACGCCTGAACTGTCGTCTTTTTATCTCTTTTGATTCGTTTTCATTAATATATTTGATATCATGAGGCTATGGTTTGTATTGATTCTATTTTACATTATGAGCCTAAAAAAGCGCTATCCTACATTCATGCAACTCACTATTTGAGTATGACAAGCTGATTGTTGATGACTGGTGTTCACATATTTATGCCTCAAGCACCCCAATCTAACTGCTTGATTTTTCCACGAGTGGAAAGTTAGCAGTTGATTTGATACATTCGACACATTCGATACATTCGCAGAAATTGTAGTTAGCAGCCGATTCGAGACATTCGACACATTCACATGTATAGTTAGCAGCCGATTCGAGACATTTCCACGGTAGACGGACCCAAGAATGCATCGGATGTCTCGAATCGTCTGCTATCTATACAATCTCTGCGAATGTATCGAATCGACTGCTCACTTTTCACCCGTGATTTTTCCAAGAGTATGGACAATTATAACTCACTGCGTTTGTGTTTGTGATGTTCTACTCTACGCATATTACCATTGACCATTTCGGTGTTTGTAGCAATTCGTGATCAGCCAGGAGACACTGTCATTCAAGATAAACCTGACGGTGCTATTAGAGTGTCTGAACATTTTCGGCTCTGGCGGTACAGCAGGCGCCACGACTGCCCTGAAGATGTGCTATGCTGGCGACGGCCATCCGCTGGTCATCGTGTGAGTTGAGTCGTCCGGTGTTGGAACTGGCGCTGGTGCTGGGATGCTACGTAACTAAAGTTACTTTGCTACGTAACGAGGAGCCTAGTGGATGGCCTAGGTTTGCTGCTGCTTATGTATAAATTGTAACATCAGTAGGTAGTAGGTACGTCATTTTGGAGTGTAGTATCAGTATTTAAAAAGAAGTCAGTTTTCGGGTACTGCTCAGTGTTCATGCTCCCTAGTCGCTCCAACCGTGACACTGCTATTGCCAACTGATTTATGCATGCATCTGGCTGGTACCCCGGACGTGATGCTGCTAGAAGCTCGTGTTTTTTGTCACCATCATATGAGTTTTTATTGGTATTTTTCCCCGTTGCTCTCAGGCTCGAAGAAAGTGGCGTACTCACCGACTGCTCTATCAAAACTCAGCTGCCGGAAGATACAATGGACTTCAACTTCAACAGTTCCGATGTTGTCAATAAAGCGATTATCAGGTAAACATTCTACAAACGTCTGACGCACGTCTGGTACTTCACAGTCATTCGTTTGCTCATGTTGATTCAGTTCCAGTTTCACACATGAAACCTTTTCTGAGCTCGTCATCAGACCGAATCTCGCCGCTGTCCGCCTCTGTCGCTGTCTGTCTACGGTGCAGGCCAGGCTGTCTTCAGTGTCGGCCACTGTCTGTCAGTGCTGAGTGCCGACTGTCTGCAGGTCCGACTGTCTGCGTGAGGCGCTGGCTGAGATGGATGGGGACTGTGACCTGATGGAGCTGGTGTTCTGTGCCGACTGTCTGCAGGTCCGACTGTACCTGGAGGAGGCTCTGGCGTGATGGACGGGGGACTGTGACCGTGATGGAGCTGGTTGTTCTGGTGCCGGCTCGTCTCGCTGGGAGGCGCTGGCTGAGATGGATGGGGACTGTGACTCTGATGGAGCTGGTGTTCTGTGCCGACTGCTTGCGAGGTCCGATCTGATCTGCGTGGAGGCGCTGCTTGCATGGACGGGACTGTGAACCTGATGGAGCTCGGTGTTCTGTCGGTGTCTGCGGGAGGCGCCTGGCTGAGAGGATGGGGACTGTGACCTGATGGCAGTAGGTGTTTCTGTGCCGACTGCTGCAGTCCGACAAATCTGCGGAAGGCCGCTAGGCATGTGATGGACGGGGGACTGTGACCTGATGGAGCTGGTGTTCTGATGCCGACTGTGCAGGTCGCGACTGTCTGCCGGGACAGGCGCCTGGCTGTGATGGACGGGGACTGTGACCTGTATGGAGCTGAGGTTCATGTTGCCGACCTGCTGCAGGTCGACTGTCTGCGGGAGGCGCTGGCTGAGATGGATGGAGACTGTGACCTGATGGAGCTGGTGTTTAATCCCAGCCCGCCGCTGCTCCAGTTCGCCGCCGTCGGAGCCGGTGTCGAGTCCAAGGTACCGGCACGTGGTGGTAGCCATCTCACCCTCTTTCCTCCTCCCTCAGCAGGTGGCCAGCCTTCGCTTTTTTCTGTTTTCTCCGTACATAACGATGGGTTTTTCAATTTAAATTTGTTAAATTATTGTACATCCGAATTTCGTCGAAAAACTCTGTTTGGTATGTATACAATACCCTAACCGATACATTTAGCTGGCTGTGTATGTGTGAGGCGTGCAATTACAAGTGACAATACATATTGAGTGTTGTAGCCGTACAGAGTGTACGCAGGCGGCCAGCGTTGTCAGCAGAGCGGGCCGTCTGTCTCACTGTGGGCCGGCCTGGCCGCCAGGTGGAGATCGCTGGCGACTCGGACCTGGTGGAGCTGTTCCAGTGTAGGGTCTGTCTCACTGTTGTGCCGGCCTGGCCGCCAGGTGGAGATCGCTGGAGACTCGGACCTGGTGGAGCTTTCCAGTGTAGGGTCTGTCTCACTGTGTGCCGGGCCTGGCCGCCAGGTGGAGATCGCTGGCGACTTCAGGACCTGTGGAAGCTGTTCCAGTGTAGTCTGTCTCACTGTGTGCCGGCCTGGCCGCCAGGTGGAGATCGCTTGGCGACTCGGACCTGGTGGAGCGTTCCAGTGCTGCGTCTGTCTCACTGTGTGCCGGCCTGGCCGCCAGGTGGAGATGTCGCTGGGCGACTCGGATCTGGTGGCAGCTGTTCCAGTGTATGGTCTGTCTCACTGGTGCCGGCCTGGCCGCCAGGTGGAGATCGCTGGCGACTCGGACCTGGTGGAGCTGTTCCAGTGTCCCCGCACCAGCAGCAGCCGCTACCGACTGGCGCTGATGAAGCTCTCGCTGAAGCCGCTGGCCCAGTCGCAGAAGGTGTCGCTGCGCACGGACGCGCGCGGCTTTCTCTGCCTTCAGTACATGATCAAAACGGGCGACGGCCACGTCTGCTTCGTCGAGTTCTTCGTGAGTGAACGTGTCACGTGGGGGTGCGTCAGCTCTGGTTGCTGATGACTGCATCGTACTAGGCACACTTAGCTGTCATTA
>VOPJ01005407.1:0-28026 GCA_014673585.1 Semibalanus balanoides | reverse complement strand
CACAAGTGCCGTCAACCGGGCCTAATCCGCTCGCCGAGTGGTTGAGGTTTTGCTCAACCGGTTGAGGTTCACGGAGGGTCAACCGATTTCAGTTGAGGCGCGGGAACGGCCGGTGGAGAAAAACGAGCCTCAACCGGAAATAGGTTGAGGGCGCTGGAACAGCCCCAATATTGCGGATATGAGGTGTAGACGTCATGGAGAACCTGTGGTATCATTTTGAGCGATATCTGAGGGGTCGCCGAATACGTATTTGAATGCGAATGCGAATGCGAATGCAAAATCATGGACATCCCGCTGGGCTGGCCAGCACAGCAGATAAAAGGAATACACCGCCTTGGAAAAGTATGTGGAATGACTGAGATGATTGCCGAAGATGAGTGGCACTCAACTCAAATCACTACAAGTACCACATACATGACTTTTCCAGGCGGTTATATTCCATTTAACTGCTGTGCCAAGCAATCCAGCGGACGCTTAATTTTGGAACCAACAGTACATGGAACGAAGTAATTTGTCCGCCCTGTAGCTCAGTGGAGAGCGCTGGGCTTCTGACCTATCCCGGTAGTGGTAGCCCGGGTTCGAGTCGCTTCGGCGCTCGCTATTTGCTCCTGACTGACTTGGATGGCTTGCGGCCGGTGGCAGCGGTCGCACTCGAGGCCAGGTGACGTCAGTGAGCGGGGCGGACCGTGTCCAGGTATGTCGTTGTCGGGCACGTACAACTTTCGTCTCTTAATTCTGCCAGTCAACAGGAATTGTGCGATCGGGTGGTGATCTCAGGACCAGCGCAACAAGCTCTGCTAAGCGCAAGTCCTGACCTCGGCAAGCCATCCATACAAAACATTTGGACTAAATGTATAAAAACTAACAAATTTCCCAAATTTGTTGAAACTTTTTTAATTTAACCCCCTCCAAGTCGCCGGTAGCCTACGTTCTGATCCCGCCAATGTGAGTTCCAGACATAGATATTTGTGTCCCGCCATTTCTTCGTCGCTTTTTATTTGCTTCCGCTGATTTTTCGTCCCGGCAAAATTTTCTTGACACAAACTCACATTTTCTTCATCTCGCATTCTGTCGGTCCGCCAAATTTTCGTCTCGCATTTCTTCGAATCCGCAAAACTTCATCTGCGCCAATATTCGTTTCGCAAATCTTCGTCAGCACTAGTCTTCGTCTCGCATTTCTTCGTTAATAAATATTTAATATTCGCTTGCAACTTTTCGTCTACACAACTTTCGTCCACGCAAATTTTTTATCGTATGTCTTCGTCGCATAATTTGTCGTCCGCAATTCGTCTCGACTTTTCTTTTCCGCAAATTTTCTGCCGGCATTTTGTCGAATCTTAGATACAAATCGTCGTCACTCGTGGTTGTGGAATTTTTCGTTCGCATATCATCGTCTTGCATTTCTTCGTCTGTAAATTTTCGTCCGTAACTTTTCGCCTGCCTTTAACAAATTTTCCTTTTGGCCATTCTTTGTCAGCAAACCGTTGCAAATCTGCGTCAACGTAGATGGATTTTCGCCCTCAATCCGCCCGCGAATCGTTTGCAGGCAGATTGTCTACGGAACTCGTATGTGAAATTCAGCCAAGCTCGGCGCTAACGTTAAAATCAGAAGACGGAGGAGAATTACGTCCCTTTGGTTTTCACGCCCATGCCACTTATTACAGTAGGTATGAACAATTGCGATTATAGAAATGCGAGATTATAAAGGCAGACAGACAAGACAACTGAATGCATTGCGTAGACGAAGAATTGCGCAGACGCGAATATTTGTGGACGAAGAAAGCTGGACAAAGATTTCCGAATAAAGAAATTGCGCAGACGTATAATTGCGCAGACGAATAATGATTGTGGACGAAGAATTGCGTAGACGAAGAATTGTGCAGACGAAAACTTAGGACGAAGAATTGCGAGACCAAGATTTGCGAACGAAGAAACGCAAGACGAAGATTTGCGAACGAAGAAACGCAAGACGAAGATTTGCGAAACGAATATTTGCGACAGACGAAGTTTTGCGGATTTGAAGAAATGCGGAACGAAAATTTGCGGAAACGAAGAAATACTAGACGAAGAAATGCGCCACGAAATTCTGCGTCACAAATTATGCGGGGACGAGAATCAGCGGACGAAAATCAGCGGACGAAGAAATGCGCGTCAAAGAAATGCGGGACGAAAATATGTCACGCAATCCTTTTGGCCTTGGGCCCATGTCCCCATCTCTGGCCTCCCCAACATATAATATAACGTTAACGCCCCTGGCCCGGTGTAGGTGAGGTCTGAAAATCGCAATATGCGTTATGCCATCGCCTGACACCACCAATGGTGGTGTTTCAGAGTTGCATGTATTGTCTGATTCCTGACGATAAAACATCGCTTTTTCTTAGTAATTTATTTTAACGAGATTTTGAATCGTTAACGCGTAGTAGGTATAGCAACGTTAGCAAGAAGGCGATATTGATTTGTCCAAACTCAGCAGGCGCGGATCCAGGATTTCGGCCAGGGGGGGGGGGGCGCACAATACAAAAGGTTGCGCTCTCCGGCGCGCCATACGGGCGCGCCATAGGAAAGTCCCGGCCAGGGGGGGGCGCCCAAGCGCCCCCTGGATCCGCGCCTGCTCAGACGCACAAAATGCGTTTGTTGGACACATAACCCCACACTTAGCGCAAGCACAACGCACGCGCAGCAATCACTATCCATCATCCTCAGGCCATAATCAGAACGTAGCCCAGCCTGCTGGCACACGACCTGAAGACATCCAGATGAGCGTGACTGGCAGCCGTCGTGCTCTTCACTCCACCTCCGGGGGCGTGCAGCGGACGGCGGCGACCGAGTCGCGGCGGCAGTCGCTGATGCCGATCCTCAGTCGGCCGGGACGGACGCACACCTGCAGGCCGCGCTCCTGGCCGCCGCAGTCGAGCGACACCTTCCACACGCGCTGCCGCCGCGCTGCCTCGGCCGGGACCACCTCCCCGCCGCTGAGCTGCAGACTGCGGCACACCACCGCGGCGTCCCTGCTGCTCCAGTAGTCGGCACACACCTGCCACCAGTCGGCGTCGTCGCCGGCCCAGTCGGGTCCCACCGCCTGCACGCGTCCCTCAGAGCAGGAGGCGCCGCCCACCAGCCGGTACCTGTAGCCGCCGGAGGACGAGGAGCCGCAGACGCGCTCGGCGCACCTCCGAGGCCGGCCGGAGCAGGTCAGATCAGCTCGCGTCGCCGCGCAGTCGCCCAGCAGACTACAGAGCTCACCCTCGGCCACGGCCGGCCGACACGTGCTGTTGTGGAAGTTCCAGTGTCCGTCGGGGCAGGCGCAGACGCCGCTCTGGCAGACGGCCTTCTCCGTGAGGCGGCAGTCAAAGTCAGCGGAGCACGTGCCTCCGAGCTGCGCCGTCTGCCGGCTGCCGAGCGCCAGCAGTGCCATCACGCGCAGCTGCTCGGCCTGCGACTTCTGGAACGCCGTCATGTCGGCGACGGTGGCCTCCAGCGTCTCCAGACGGTCGCCGAACCGCGCCAGCTCGGCGGCCAGGTCAGCGCCGGAGGTCACTGAGGTCAGACAGAGCAGCAGCGCCAGCAGGGACGGCGGCGGCATGACGGCGGTGTTGCTGCCCGGAGCGGGATCAGAGTCGGACTGAGCCTCCACAGGCCGTCACCAGGCCGCGGGATGGGACTGAGGGGGGGGGGGACGGCGCATGCCAGTGTGTTTATATTCCGTAAACATTATAGGCCAGCCAACGATCTGCAGCCGAAACACTCGTCATCATTATCATCAAGAATGTGAGTTCGAATGCACTACAAGTTGATCTGAGAGGGAGCCTGGTAGACAAGCGTGATTTATAATGCAAACTTACATTGAACGGGCACCTCAAGAAAGCAACAGATATCTATGTTCGTGAAGTTCGCCAGTTCGCGACTTATTCAGCGACCACTGATGACCGTCATGATCCATTTATAACGCCAAGTGATGATAATAATGAGTTGAAGCACGAGAACATCCATCAACTAAAAAACCGCTGCGCCGACTTTTGGTTGTGACGTTATAACTCGGTGACCTGACCTGACCTGGAACATTTATTTACATTTGCTGGTGTCAAAATGTTTCAAATGAATTGTTAGGTATATCGGCCTACCAAACTTGATCGATATCACTGAAGCGGATCGGAAGTTTATTAGGTAACCATATTCATATACAAATTCAAAACTCAAACGATATAGGATTAAGTGACATTTAATTTGACCTAATCATAAATTAAGTTCCATATCCTTTGAAACAAATTAAGCAAAAACAGCAACAAGTTAGTCATCTTTCTGGGGGGGACGTCCACCTCTGATTTTTCAACCGGGGGGACGCGTCCCCCGTCTCCCCACCTCCGACGCCCATGTCTGGACATAATGCAGATAGAGAAGTGCAACTTTCACCATGTGTTTTTCTCGTCAAGACACGTCTCCTGATATGCAACATGACCTACTTGGGTCACCACTTGACCTTGACCTGAGGTCATTTTTTCAAGTTGACCTTACATGATAAAAATTAACTAATTAAAGGCGCCTTGACGAGACAAACACGATGGCGTAAACAGTTTTGCGTTATCTTTATTAGGTAAGAAGTTATTTGCAAAAAATGACTTTAATGACCTCTAGAGCCTAAACTATTGACCTGAAGTCAAATTTGAGGACAGCTAGTGCGATTGGCAGATTTCCAAGGCCTAATTTTTACCGTTGTTTCTAGATAGCATAGTTTCCGAGATATTTGGGGGTTTCTGGAGCAATGTCCTAAAACTGGAAAATTTGACCTTCGATGACATCTGGTGACCTGAGTTTTGACGTGAGCGAAAAAAGTCCGAAATTGTTTCAAAATGATTTTTGAAAACGGTTCAAATATTGTTTTTTTTTTTGTCTACTTGCCATTGGAGCCGAGTTAGAGGGGGGGGCTGTGTTCAAACACCCCCAGTGGGGCGCGGGAAATGGAGAGGCCCAGTGGGGCGCGGGTTGAAGGGCTTCCTCCCCTAAAAACTGGATATGAAAAACTCTACGGATTTCGGGGCCACTTTATTTTGTGATGCACATTTTTCTTCAACTTTTGATGAGCTGGGTTGGACCAGGACCTCAGGACCCCTAGAGAGGCCCATGAGCCAGGCACGTAACTAGGATTTCGTCCGCGGACGGCGCCTCAAAAGAGTCTCTACCAGGTACGTAGCCAGGATTTCGTCCAGGGGAGGGGGGCTCGAGTGGGCCCATTCCCGGGAGCGTTGAAAGGGCCCAGTAGAACGGATGAAAAGGTCTGCTCCCTTCGTACTGGTGATGGGCCCATTTGGTATGTTCATACTTCATGGGCTCTTCTGACCCGCTTAGGGGCCCTTTCTGTCTGGCCAGGGGCCCCTCTGACCTGCACAGGGGCCCTTTGAACTTCTCATGGGCCTTCTGGTCTGGCTAGGGGACTTCCAGCCTGCTCAGGCGCCTTTTTGACCTGGTTAGAAACTGCGCTGTCTGTTTTTTTGCTTAGGGTCCCTTTCTGTCTGATCAGGGGCCCTCCGACCTGCCCAGGGGCCCCTACGACCCTCCCAGGAGCCCTCTGTGCTAGCTGGGGGCCCATTGCTTTGGAATTTGGCTTTGGCATCGACCATCGTATTTACCAGGTTTTCCTATACATATTCCGGTTTTTAATAGCTTTTGTTGAAAAAATGTATATATTCTGTGGACATTGAGAAAAATCACAAAATCGTTGCGTCGAGTCGATTAATCACTTGTTAATTGCAATTTGCAGCAATTTGCATATTATACCGTTATAAATAAATGTTGCTAAAACAGCTAAAATGCATTTTGGAAAGGCAAAAATTGTAACCTTTTCTCCGATTTTGGGGGCGGGGTCTAAAACAAACTTTTGCCCACCGACTTTTTGCTTGGGGTGGGCAATTGCCGATTTTGCCTCCCCCTGGATCCGCCTCTGCCGGTCAGGACGAGGGCCCCCGGTCCTTGCATATTCTTCATGCGGGCCCATTTCTGGTAAGGGTCCGGTCTTGGTCAGGTCTGATCGAGGCAGGTGCTCAGTGCTGGCAAATGCGTGATATGGGGCCCGGTCAGAACGAGGGCCCGGTCACAACGAGGCCCGCTCCTTGCAAATTATGTTATACGGGCCCCTTCCTGATAGGGGTCCGTTCTAGGAAAGGGCCGATCAAGGTAGGGCACCGGTGCTGGCAGATGCATGATATGGGGTCCGGTCAGGTCGAGGCCGTCACAACCAGGATAACTAGACAGTCACAACTCACAACAGGGTCACATGAACTGCAAGTATGGGAACCAGTTGGGTTTAAAGTGGCTGCTCTAATCCCACTGCCTGCCGGGATGCAAGGCGACAGTAGCGTCATCTAGAGTTTTGCAATGCAAAGCCATCTGCTGGATTTTTCAGGAACTTTCTTGCACGAAATCGTATCATGCGCCACGACTGTCTTCATCGTCGTTAGCCGTTAAATTTTGGTCATATACTTCTAGACTGCGATGCACCTGCTGGCAAACTTTGTAAGATATACTTTTGCACTACGTAATTGTTTTGTTGTAAATACATAGATGAAAAAAAAACATTTAATTTTAATTTGGATACGATTTTTTGTTATTTTGCAATACTGAGAAAAAACAACCCTGTTTGAAAAGATCAATTATTTTAGCCGCCAGGGGCGCTGTAAAACTGCTCAGAAAACCTTCAGTGTTTAGGATATTCTAGCACTGACTAGTGCGGTCCACAGAGTTTGTTTTTATTCGGCCTTTCATTCCTTTCCTTTCATACTGATTTTTACTCTGGGCCGTTTGGGTCGTCTTCTGCATTTCATTCCTGTTTGCTGAATATTCTCGTAATGGCGTTTTTGCCTCGTGCTTCGTCTGGCCTGCGTGCGAGCATCCCTATGATCAGGTAGGTAACCATCCCTTTATTTTGATATGGGAGTCACGAATTGTTGCCGGTTCCTCTCCCTTCATCTACGGTTCCACATTAATTATAAGTTGTTTCCCGATTGTTTTGGTCTCTGAGTTCAGGGATGATTGCTAGGGCTTTTACAGTGTTATTAAGAATCGTTAGAGCTCATGCTGGTCACAGGGACATTCACTTATGGAAGTTGTGTGGCTTACCATATCACACATGCTTTACATGTTTGTTGCACAGTCTGCTCTTGGGACAGTATAGTAAACAACATAAATTCTCAACACATCCTTATGTTTGAATTTGGGTAATCTTTGACTAAGGTACCTGTCACTTTTCAGTGCACCATGTGTAGGTAGTGTAACAAGGGGGCGGGCAGTGCAGCTGGTTTGATGATGTCATTGGTGTAATAACATAAGCAAACCTGACCTAACCTTTACAGCAATTACGGTCACAGGTATCCATGTTTAGAATGCTCTGCCTGAATTCGCCTGCTGCTCTGCGGAACTGGGAGCTGTCGCCAGGGGCTGCGGATTCAGGGGGTGCAGGGGGTGCAGTTGCACACCCAGAAAACCTTGAGGGGGTGCAAAACACCCATTTTGCCCCCAGTAATTCAGGGGGGGCCTTAAGGAATTCAGGTAGTGCAAAATAGGTGTTTTGCACCCCTCAATATTTTCAGGGTGTGTAACTGCATACTCTGCACCCCCTGAATTAAGAATTTGCAGCCCCTGGATCCCAGACCATCTTGTAGTCAAAGCCTTACTCATACAGCATAAATACATTGGAAACTTATGCTGTGGGTTAGTTTTTGCCCACAAAGATGCTTGGTACGCTCATCTCAAAAAGGAATACAAGAAAAATGACACTCAACAACTAAAAAGTGATCCATGCATGAATTGGTTGTGTCATAGCTTATGCCATGACGCCCATCAAATTCAGCACCCTTGACTCAATTGGATAGGTCACAAATAAATATTTATGCACACTAATTTGTATACATTCTACGATTGGTATCTGTCAAAAAGTTATCTTTTGAATAATAATTTTATATTTTGACAGCAAATCCCTTGTTTCCCATCATGATGGGTCCATGGGTGTAATGTAAAAAATAAAAATCCCTAGGTTTTGTTATTGTTATATTTTTTGGGGAACAAAATGGAATATTCCAAAAAATGGGTCCAAATTACCATAGTTCACCCAGCTGAGTGGGTGCAGCGTGCAGAGTTTTCTTAAAGAAAATTGCTCACACTGTTTTTTCCAAACACAATTTTATTATATTTTAAAATACAACTTCTTTTTATATTGTCTAAAATAGCCATACATTGCACCAATTCAGCACAGGACATATAAATTATTAATGTTATCAAAACTATATGCATACTCTCTAGTTGGTTCTTACATCATGTGGATGAACCAAATGCTCAGCCAATCAGATTCAAAAGTAGTAACACTCCAGCCAATCAGATTCAAAGGTAATCAAAAGCTGCAAGCTGATTGGCTGATTTATAGTCTTTGCCCAAGAATTCACATTCCCTTGCCAGCCCCACATTCTATTTCCAGCCCCACATTCTTTCAACACAAAGTCAAATATATTCGGCTGGAGTCTTTTCAGCCAAGAAAACTTGCAGATAGGGGTTTTTAAACAAAGGCAACACCATGCTATCTCAGTGTTCAAACCCCCATGTTGAAGGTGAACTATTTCCTTTAACCCTCGGCCCTCGCACCGACGGGGGTCTGAGCTTACTTGAACCGACGAGGAGGGGGATAACCGCCCCTCCATCCAGAGATCTCGAAAACTACGCAACGTAGCGAGAAGCAGAAAACGGCGTTAGGTAGGCTGTCACGAGTACCAGATGTAATAGAAGTTGATTTTTGGATAAGGTAAATATTGTCACCAGAGGTTTAACAGGTAAAATCTTCCCATATTTCGAGTAAATTTAGCATTGCTTTACATAAATCAGGCTAGCTTGGTAACTAAGATAGTTAGGAACATATGGTAAAAGGCACTGAAACGCCCTTAAAGCGCTCTTTCTGCGACATGTCTCAGATTTGAGATAGGGTCAATAGTTCAGGCGCCAGAGGTCAGCAAATGCCAAAGTGCTAAATATTGCAAAAAGGTATTTTTGCTAATAACTTTTTATTTATATAAGCTAGGGCAACGCTTTTGTCATCATTGTGTTTCTCGTCACGGCGCATCAAATGATATATCGTATGATCTAGCTAGGTCGAATTCGAAAATTGACCTGACCTTAGGGCTTAGGTCATATTAAGGTGAAGTCAAAATTTATGTCACTTGATGACAATTGATAAGACAATCAGAATGTTGAAAACCCATCACTCTGCCCCACGTAGAATATAAGTTTTTGTTTTTTAAAAAATGTGCCCTTGGGGCACATTGGATTTTACCTCGGAGGTCACTGAAGAAAATTCCAACATGTATTCTTCTGCTTAGCTCCAAAATAGTGATATTGATAAAACTGACCAGATTTAGCCAGGTTTGTTTGATTGGTGCGCATTTCAATTTTCTCCCATTGACTTAAAATGGGGAGGTCACGAAATTGACATGACCTTAAGTCACCGATATCATAAATCCGAGATATTCGAATTGTAGATACATATGTCTTTATTACACACTGTGAGTTTCAAACTATTTGGTTAACACTCTGGCTTTGACATGTCAAACTTCCCAAAACGTGACTTGAGGTCAGGTCATTTAATGTGACCTGACGACGTGACCTTGAAAGTTAGGTCAAAACTTTCACAAAGTGTGGGTATTTGATGCCCAAACAGCTGAGCTAAATTTAGCGACTCTGCGTGCCGCCGTTTTTCCGCTACTCCTGAAAAACCTCAGGAGGGGGGAGGATATCCGCCCCCGTCGGTGCGAGGGTTAACGTGGGTCCCTGTGACCGTTATTGCTGCAAAGGTAGGTCCGGTTCCATTATGTTAATACACCAGTGACGTCATCAAACCGGCTGCACTGCCCGCCCTTTGTTACACTACCTGTGATGCCCGCGCAGCTAATACCAACACAGGTACCTTATTCAAAGATTATACAAGTTTTCATGCCATTGTCAATGTAATGTGAGTATCATCTTTATTGCAAATAGCATAACAAGTCTTGTCAGGGCATGTCCAGCATTACAGTTGTCTTTCCTATTGGGTTGTTTGTTGTTTCTTAAAGGGAATATAGCACCTTTGATGATGATTGGGGTTTAAGGGCGGGCCGACAACTAAGGTCACATGCCGCCCATAATATAGCACCTTTAACATTAGTTTTTAACTGAGATAGCCAGATTGTCGGTGACTGGAAACCTCTAAATCTGAAATTTTTCCTTCCAAAACGACCTTGTTGCTGATTTTGAACGCAAAACCGTGGTCAATGTGTCATATTTCAACGTCACAAATCCCGTACGTATCGCATAGGTCATCGTAGTTACTCCACTGTTACTATCGTCCCCCACTTCCCTACCCGGGCGAGCGACGCCGTCGTCCCAGCAGTCGCGTTCACCCTAACCGGTCACCCATCGTGCGTGCCGTCCAGCAGCTGTCAGCCTCATTGTACATCACAACTCGCTTGGTGACGCAAGATTGTTGTGACGTCACATGTAAACAATTTCTATTTTCAAATTACAACAAATTCTGACTTTTTTCCAAAAATGATGCCAGGACCGTAATCAGCATTCTTCTCCATCATTCTACATACTTTTCCCAAGGTGCTATATTCCCTTTAAGCTAATGTTGATGGAAATATCTTGTCTTTGTTTGTAATATCGTCTTTGTAGTATCACTGGTGCTTGGTTAGGTCGTTATTTACAGACAGGTGGCTGTAATGGCCATTTTCCCACCATTAGTTTTAGTTACTCCCCGCCCTTAAACCCCAATCATCATCATCAATATACCTACCAACCGGTAGAAATGTCACATTTAGTAAATACGGATGTTTTCTCAAAGGCATTTCACACTATAACTTATCATATTTTTTCCATATACCACGGAAGAATAATTAATATATCGACGCTTCTGTCGCCTCACCCGTCGCCAAACTTTGTTTACACAACAACTGAGTCAGCTGGTCACTCGTCAGCTGAGCTGACGACGGGTGACCTTGATACAAGTATAGATGGCGTTCACGGCGGCCCGGCTATGGCGTCACAGGACTTATTTACGCTGTAGGGTTATGTTTTGTCTGAGAGGGTGGGGGAGGTTCTGAATGAAATGCAGACTGTTGACATAACCACAATACCAACGATTAACTACATTGTATTGTGTCTAAGAGTTATTGCAAGGTAACAAACAACAGATATAATTGTGAATCTTCAGTAAGGCCTGATAGCTGGAACCCTGAGGCAAGGTAATAAATATGCTGGCTGCATTTAGGTTGCGAAAGAAAATGATTAAAATAAGAATATCAGAATACGCATTCGCCACTTGCCCTGAATCATGGATGCACATCTGCTTTCGGTGTAATAAAACTGGTTTGTAACGCTGCATGTCTGACTATGTTACCCTGCAATTAAAATTATTCCTGAATGCCTGCAGCTGTTCAGTTCAGAAAATGTGCACCTTGTAATGGTCAGCAATGTCCAGTGCTGACTGGGACAGTTTGGTGTGGCCTATGTATTAATGTGTATGTGTACACTCGTGACCTGTATGTGTACACTCGTGACCGGTGTTGATGGTGTATGTGTACACTGATGAACGGTGTTGAGATGGCGTATGTGTACACTCCTGACCTGTGTTGATGGTGTATGTGAGCACTCCTGACCTGTGTTGATGGTGTCCGCAGACAGGTGCGTCTGATGGCCGGAGGGGAGCCGGGCTCTGGTGCCGGTATGGGCGGCGGCGGCGGCGGCTCCATCCGCGATGCCGGAGGTGCCTTCGGCAAGATGGAGTTCGCACACGAGGAGCAGTACTTCCGCAAGCTGGTGAGCATTTTGTCTGCGCTGGCCAGTGGGCGAGTCTTTGCGGGTTAATATACTTCGGATTGTATCGTGAAGGAGCAATGTATTTTTACTACTGATTTCACTGTCATTTGGGCTCGGCGAGTTGTTTTGAGATATGCAAGAGTACATCGGAGCATCAAATCGTTGAATTGCTTTGGATGTGCAACGTTGCGTGATGATAATTTCTATGATATTTTTATCCGGCGATTACGAAATGCTGCTGCCGAGAAGACGTGATTGGCATTTCTTAATAACTTTACCCCTTTTCGGTTTAATTTGTCAATATCGGTACCTCAGTGAGAGCGGTATTCATTGGACTCAAACAGTGTTCACTTCATCTTTGTTGGTTTAACACTTGGTATCCCTTGGAAAATGTATAAAACAATTATACAATATTCATTATCAAGTTAAACTAATTACAACTCAACCAAGATGTTTAACTCGTTCATTTTCGTCTGCGCTGACACTTCTTCTATCCCCGACCGTTCCGCGAGCAGCAAAACGAGCAGATTGCCAAGCTGAGGAAGCACCTGGACGAGGAGGTGTCGCACCATGAGCACGAGATCTCCCGCCACCAGGACGCCATCAACCGGCACAAGGGCCGCATCGACAAGCTGCAGGAGCAGCAGAAGAAGGCCGAATAGCCGCCTCTGGCAGCGTGGTCCGGACGGACCGCAGAGAGAGTAGTGCGGGGTTTTGTATGGGGTGGGACACAGACTTTGAGTCACTTCACCGGGCAGCCGTGGCTTTCAAACACCGTCGTGTGCGCGCTGATTGTCGTACAGTGTCAGATCGGGAGACGTGATGGCAGCACCGGGCGGAGACGGTGCCGGGTTCGATGCTGGGCCTGGGAAGTGGCAATGCCGAGCCGTACAGCGTGGGCTATGCACATAGGAACTACTGAAATATACAACCGGAGTGCGACCTGTCTGTGCATTTCTCGCCGGGCCGTTATGAGGCGAGGCGAGACGAACAACGAGTCATCTCTTGCGATGTGTGTATTGAACGGCCGGGCGTTATCAGGCCGTGAGTGGCCCGGTCACAGTCCCGTCACGGGGTTGGGCTAATCAGAGAGCGGATCAGGAACGTAACAGCGGAGTACTAACGTGATGCAGTAGAAGCGTGTACGCAAATCAAGCGAACGTCATTTGAAATCAACCATCGTGAGCATCTATCAAATCACAGCAAAATCTCTTCAAGCAACTCGTCTCATTTGTACTATTGCTTGTTGGCAACATAACGTAACACGGCCAACTGAACACTGATTTTTAAGACGAAGCGTTTCATTTCTTGATCGATCGCAGAGAACTGCCCTGAGAAACATGCCCAACTCGTCCGGATTTTCAATGCCCGTAGTTTCGCTCCCGGACTCCCGGACTACTCACCTTCGGTCCGCCCGTTCGTTCTGAAACACAGCGAATCAGCGGCGCCCGCTGCCCTCGTAGGCAGGCGCAATCACACAATAATATCAACAACTGGCGCAAACGCTCCTCACTGAAAAAGCCGACGCTCCCCGCAGCAGCAGCGGCGCTCCGGGTCGAGAAAAACGACCGGCAGGCGACGGGCGGTGGAGCAAAGGTTGCCCGCAGCGGCGGCGGAGGCAGGCGACGGGTGTCAGACGGAGCGGCGACAGCGCCCCCGCACTGCGCGCGGCCCGGCCCGACCCGGCCGGCCACTCTCCTCGGCACAGTCGTCTGCCGCCGCCGACTCTAGAGTCGACAGAATACTGAACAGCACGCACACCACCTGCGGACGAGACGACGTGGCACGGTCAGGATACTCAGCAGCCCACACAACTGGAGAGCAATACAGCTCCAGCGGAACATCACTGGAGGCGGACATCACGGAATGGTGATGGCATGGTCATGACATTTGACGGCGTATAAGGGTGTGGGGCTGCCGCGACAACCTCAATGTCAAGGGCGCCTCGACCATTGTTTCATGTCGACTTCTCTTCCAACCATTAATTCCGAATCAGCAATCGAATGTGTTAACGTTACTAAGGATATTCGATTGCGAAATCCTGTTCTTTCAGACATGTCAAAGATGAATTTCGATGTTTGCTTGCAAAATCATTTAATCAGGTAAATCGAACACACTAAAGAATGCATCTCATCAGCCACACAGTTGAATCTACATCAACTACATTCAATGTCACGAGTTGGCCCGTGGAGCGACCTCTATTGGAGCGGCAACGAACGTCACACCTATGTGTGCACTATGCAGTGAGAAAGGTGTAGTGGACTCGCCAGTGCAGTGTCAGTGAGTCACCAGTACAGTGTCAGTGAGTCACCAGTACAGGGTCAGTGAGTCACCAGTACAGTGTCAGTGAGTCACCACCCTCACCAGTACAAGTGTTCAGTGAGTCACCGAGTACAGTGTCAGTGAGCTTCACCCAGTACAGTGCAGAGGAGACACCCGCCAGTACAGTGTCAGTGAGTCACCAGTACAGTGTCAGTGAGTCACCCAGTTACAGTGTCAGTTGAGCACCAATACAAGTGTCAGTGAGTCCACAGTACAGTGTCAGTGAGTCACCAGTACAGTTGTCAGCTGAGTCACCAGTACAGTGTCAGTGAGTCACCATACAAGAGTCCGTGAGGTCACCAGTACAGTGTCAGTGAGTCACCAGTACGTGTCAGTGGAGTCACCAGTACAGTGTCCGTGAGTCGCCAGTACAGTGTCAGTGGAGGCACCACTGTACCAGTACAGGTCAGTGATTCACCAGTACAGTTTCAGCGAGTGCACCAGTTTACAGTGTCAGTGAGTCACCAGTACAGCAGAGAGACACCCAGTACAGTGGGTCCAGTGAAGGTAAACCCCCTAAGGTCTAACCAGTTTGTCAGTATCACCAGTACCTGTCAGTGGAGTCACCAGCTAGTGTCAGTGAGTCACCAAGTACAGTGTCAGTGAGTCACCAGTACAGGTGTCCAGTGAGTCTACCAGTACAGTGTTCAGTGAGTCACCAGTACAGTGTCAGTGAGTCGCCAGTACAGTGTCAGTGAGTCACCAGTACAGTGTCAGTGAGTCACCAGGACAGTGTCAGTGAGTGAGACACTGAGGCGCGCTGTACCCACCAGCACGATGATGATGAAGACGGTGTAGCCGTGCAGCTGTGTGCTGGGCGCCGCCTCCATCTGATGCAGAGCTGCCTGCGCCAGCTGGAAGCGCGGCCTCAGCTCCAGCGTGTGCCGCAGGTGCATCTCTGCCTCCTGGTAGTTACCGTACTCCTGAGAGACGGACACGACACCGCACACGGGCTCGTGTCAGTCAGGGCTGTCAGACGACACACATCTGGACTGCAACGGTTACGGGGTGTTTGTGTTCGTGGGGAAATGTAGCAGTGTTTTGAGGTGTCAACATCCGGAGACTGCAGCCAGGAATTTCTCGAACTGAAATAACCTTTTTGGAGGTTTTATCATTTGCGCTTCAAACATGCTAATTTTGGTTTGATTTTCTTCTACCCGATTGATTATCATGCAGTGAAAATGACCCTTCTTTGACACACATCCTTAAATTCGTGAACTAGTTGGTGCGTTGTCAGACATTTTTGTTCACATCGTTTGGTTTCAGTCTTAGTTTTTAATAACTGGATTTGAATAATTACTTCTCAACTAAATGATTGGCTTGGTTATTTACAGACTTCTAGATTTCCAAGGCATAGTAGCAACAGTTTCGGTTTAGGTCAGAGTCCCGTCACGGGGCCAGACCAAATGTTTTAAGGTTAAACTTTCTGAAGCCAAAAGCCACTACCTTCGGAGTTGGTTTCGAACTCGGAAACACTTGCATCAGCTTGGCACCGGACTGTGCGATTCGATCCTAGTAACCGACTTGGCTTCGGTTTCGTGTCACGGGAGTGATCTTGGTTGCGAAACCAGCGTATGGCTTCGTACTTCTGGCGCTTTGGTACGGGATTGAACTTTGAATTTAAGATGTATATCTGCAGCTTTTCATGTTTATATATCGCCAGTTGGCCGACTATAGTAACGGTTTTGGGCCCTAACCCGTTCGGAGCCAAGGTTCGGTTGACATGAGCAAAAATAGACCGTCTCCAGCTGGCCATAGTGCCAACTGAGTTCCGACGGTCACTAGTGACCTCCCAGCACCGTCCAACGGACCGACCGACGCGCACGACCCGGCCGGTCTAGTCTCGCGAAACTCCCAACAAATCAATTGCCGAGTGTGATAACAAAATGTATATCAATCGACTGCAAAATGTCCATGGATCACCAATATCACATTAATTTGATCGTTCTATGTTTTCTTTTCGTAAACGAATGGGACCTCAAACACAACAGCTCACATCACGTTTAAAAACTGATCATTCACAGGCGATTTAAGCGTTTTGGCAAATTTTATGAGGCAATATGTATGCATTTTCCGCACCTAATGTGTTTAAGTGTGATAGAATGATATATTGTCGTGCATATGGTAATTATATATTGTCGTGCTTATTTATTTGTTCAATCAAGGAGATTGAACAAATACATAAGTCAAATAAATATTACATATATCGCCTTATCTCTGTTGATACCTAAAATTAACACCATGTAATACGTTGATTGAGCCGATATAAAATGCATCATCAGATAGCGACTGAAAACAAGCACCAGGATGTGCACTGGGATCTTATTTAACGGCTCAAGCTATGAACAGTTGCGCAAACCTGCACATCCGCCTTTTATGTAACATTTTGCACATAGTTCCCGTATTTACCGGGCCCGGGTGTAGGAACCCAGCGCACGGTAAATGATCTAAGCTAGCATTTTAAGGCTTTTATTTTAAAGATGGCATAAAAGCACCACGAAACCAGGGGCGGCGCCACGGATTTGTGTCAGTGGGGCAAGTCAAAATTTAGGGGGCCTCCATTTGAGAGAGGGCCTCAATTTGAGAAGGGACCTTTGACCTCCATAGGGCTCGGACCTCTCCCCTCCCCTCTAGCTTCCAAAGGGCCCTTCTGGCATTCAGGGGCACCTCAGACCTCCATAGAACCCCCACTGACCTTTCTGACCTACAAAGAACCCCCTCTGGCCTCTGGGGCTGACCTCCCCTCTGGCTTCCAGATGTCCTCCTCTGGCCTTCAGAGGAGGACCTTCTTCTATGACTTCCATAGGACCCTCTTAGGCTGCCAGGGG
The DNA here is from genome assembly GCA_014673585.1 of Semibalanus balanoides. Lineage (NCBI taxonomy): Eukaryota > Metazoa > Arthropoda > Thecostraca > Balanomorpha > Balanidae > Semibalanus > Semibalanus balanoides. The sequence goes on along the minus strand of VOPJ01005407.1, from coordinate 11,050 downwards.
CCCTTGTGACATCCACGATGGGGCCTGACAGATGTGGCCTCTTTGAAGCGTGGAGGGCCCCCCTTAAAGGGATACTCCCACCTTAAAAAATTGTCAAATGTACGTCGTTTGTGGTGCAAAATATGAAGTGAATGCTGCCGAACTCGATTATGATATTTGTTTTTCACAAACAGTGCTCAATTTAATAACAAATCAGTTTTAATATTTGGGCTGATGACGTCATATGAAGGAATTTTGAGAAATAGGGAAAACCTTCACGCCACCATATGTATGACTAGTGTATAGCTAATGTATTGCCAAAGGTAAAGCAAGTCGACTATAATCAACATTTAGTAAAAAGAGTCGACGACATCGGCTCAGAATCCCCATTCAAATACACTGGGGACTGGGGATGTTACAGATGTCAAAACTAAACTCAAATTTCTTTGTGATTCGACCTCGGTTGGTTTGTTTTAACTTATTAAGCATAACATAATTTAAAATGCCAAGCACGCAAAATGGCTACCTCAACTCAAATCTTATGTTAAGGTGGGACAGTCCCTTTAAATGACAGGGGGACAACAATATATGTTTGCCCCCCAGCCCGACAGGGGGCGGGGGCGACTGCCCCTCCTGTCCCCCCCCCCCGGTGACGCCGCCCCTGCACCAAACTACAGCGGACTCAGAAGCAGAGATGGCAAAATGGTCTATTTTTGTACCCAGGCTCGACCCGGTCCCAAAAGCTGAAAAATGGATCCACTTGTACCCGGTGCAAGGCAAGTTTGGACACACCGGACCCAATTAGCAAAATATTGTTATATTAAAAAATATGCACTCTTCAGTAAATGCAAGTAAACTTACTCTTGTAGTTGCAAATGCAAATATATATAGTTCAGATTGGCCAACAGCATAAAGAAACCTGCGTATCAGTGTCCCTACTTGCGTAAAACCACCGTGAAACATAAGTTGAAACCAGTCTGTAGGTACCCGGTATCATTTGGTGGGACCCAGTCTGTGGCCAACTGGGTCCAGACTGGGTTCTCGGGTCCACGTTTTGACATCTCTGCTCGGAAGTGACGTCATCGGTCGGTGGACAGACGGTCACGTGACCGGAAAGACCAGCAGTGATAGTGAATAGCAACACGTCAACTGCAACTACTCGAGTGCTGTGAAGCATGTGAGCAATGATATCAATGTACGGTTCATGAACGAGGTCTTTGGACTACCCTGGATACTACCCCAAAGTATATATGCATAAATATGGTGACATATACATATGCCAAAACATCAATGATCTAAGAACATGACATAATACATTTTGTCCAAGTTTGCCAGAACGGAGTTTCCAATCATTGTTTTTATATATTACGAACGTTTCGATTAATATTAACGCGTTTATCTGAGACGATTGGCCCTCGGAAGACCAATGCACAATATTACACACAACGCAGTGTATTACACATTTAACATTTGAGCTTGAAGCAGATATGTACAAATCTCATTTATTTGTTTTTTTACACCCAGACTACACCAAGAGCAAAATGTTTAGTTATCCATTGGAGTCAGGCCTAAAGTTCTACTACAGATACTTATCTTTCAAGTTCTGACCACATCTGATACTATCCCATTTCCCTGATGTTGAAATACCTAACCCAAAGCAAAGCAGGAATACATTTATGACAAATGTTGACAAATTGTGTGAAAATGTTTGTACGGTCATTCAACACGACAAACAACATAAACATACATAAACAACAACATAAACATAGTAAACAAGCCAGTCAGCAAACAAGCCAAAAGTTTTGAACGCTGCCCAAAACGTTTTCTGTATACCTCGAGAACCTTATTATTGCACGTTATAACAATGATTACAGTGTTGCAAAATTATATTAAATCGTCCCAGAGTGGACACAAATATGATTCGATTCGTACAACACAGAACTTTAGGAATTACCTTAATACGTAGCACACATTTGAATCCTACGATATCGAAGGTCAAAATTTTACCCTAATGATCTATCTTGCAAGCAATCCCCGCGTTACAAAATCCCTGCAACATGTCCGCTATTGAATGCAATTGCAATGTATTCCTCGATTAATTGGCTTTCTTTACCAGTAAGACGCCTAACGGCGAAGGACGAGCAAAGTCCGAATAAATCGCGCGTCAATTTATCACCCCGCCCAACCAGGTCATTAGGCCAACGAAAGGTCAACGTCCCAAGCGAAAGGACGCCAACGAAGTCAAACGTCCAATTTATCGTGCTCTTACGAACCAGAACGAAGGTTCGTTTTGGTGGAAGCATGCTTTAATTTGTTTTTTCGTTATGTGGTGTTTGCCGTCGCAATGGATCGAACTAAATCGACCACTTTGAACTAAATAGGGTTTGCAGCGTTAATTTTTTTAATTTGCAATTAATAAGCTTCATGTTGTAGGCAAAATTCATTTTGGGTGGTATTAGGATTTGATTGCGCTTTACAGCTGATCATGTTTCATACGTTTAGCACCCTTTGGTTTTGAAGATACGCGGCGGTGCACATGAAGGAAATATTATAAAATCGTCAATCTACTATAAGAAATTAGATCAGGCAGATTTTAACAGTCGATACTGCAATGTTACCATACTGGAGGGGTGACGGTTATTTGCAATGCCATGTTAGAGACGGTACATTGGTCACAGATATGTCTTGTTTCATCGCTGTTATGTGACAGATCGGCTGCGTTGAGCACTGATTTAAATTGTGAAGACGTCATAAAAACTATGAAATTTTGCGCTGTACAGCCAGTAACTTTGCAGGTACTACGCGCCAACTGATCCGACACATAGTCATACGCCCGGGGCGATCGTTTCTCTATGCGGCATCTGTGTTTGACCCGTGGTATTTGCGCACTTTTGGGTTGCCGAGATATAGGTCCGGTAATTGCAACGATGTTTTGGAGGTAATTTTCGTGGACGGAACAGGGGTGCACGTGCGCACTACATGTGACCCAGAGTTTGAACCTGTGTGCGAACATTGCAGTAGGTGTGGTCTCCAGCCTCAGCACACATTTAGAGCTTTAAATAAGGTATCCGCCGTTTCTTCTTCTCAGCTACAGCAGGATAATACTTTCTGACACCCCTGACGCGGCACTTGTCACGCGCCATGCTGACCCATCTTATGATACAAAGCATGTAAATAATCATAATGTCATTGCATGGGGCTATCAGATGGCGGACAGTGTCCAGAGTTCACGAGTCGTGAGCACTATCTCTGTGGTGAGTCGCGACAGAGATCCGGGTGGGAGCTGGATCGGAGTCAGAAGCGGCCGTCACAGGACTGCAGACTGGTGGACGGCTCAATAGTGCCACGTCTGGTCCGATATGACAACAGTTAAAGGGAATAGTTCACCTGTAACATGGGGTTTTGAGCTGAGATAGCAGATTTGTAGAGCAGATCGAAAAATGGATTGTGGATGAATAATTACTTCGCTACGCTAAGGAGTTTCGACACAGGACTAGTGGGTCTATTTTATAAGACAAAGTTTAATTTCCCCGAAACTTCAGCGGTAGTAGTAACTTCTAGTAGCTTCTAACTAACTCTAAATAACTATAAGTAACCTCGACACAGGACTAGTGGGCCCCTTTTAGAAGAAGTTTCGGGACGGTTTCGGGTCACGGGCAGTTATTCGTGCCCCGAATCCGCCCGAAACTTCTTCTAAAAGAAATCCTGTGTCCTGTCCTAGTCCTGTGTCGAAATTTCTTAGGGTAGCGAGGTAATTATTTCACAACAACCCATTTTTCGATCGGCTCTTCAAATCTGCTGGCTCAGTTCAAACCCCATTCAAGAAGACCGATTCCCTTTAACAGCAGCATCGATGCTAAATTCTGACACACGGGATCAATGTTGGAATTTTAATTTCAGGACCTCGGAGAGCAAATTGACCGGCAGATTGGGAGCAAATTTTCAGGCCATTTTCATTTACAAAAATGTATAATCTTAATGTTTTCAAAAGACAGCTGATTTAAGAGGTCCATGTGCATTGCAGAGCTGGTTGCACTGTTGAGTGTTGATGCCTCATTGTCCAGTATCTGGTAAAAAAAATAACTAGCTGACTTTTTTAGATTTTTTGCTTATGTGTAAGAAAAGACACTGTTTTTTTACTAACACACCAAATGAGTGTGCTTAACCTGCAAAATTGAATATGAAAATGTGAGCAGTAATGCATGAAAAAAGAGTAAATGTTTCAAGAGAGCAAAATCTTGTGGACCCTCAAAAGACCAGAAAATGTCAAAAAATTCCAACACTACACAGGATCAATGTTTTGTTGTAAATTGCATGCAGGAGTCGTAGTCGCAAGAATGGTGTATAATTTCGTCGTGTCATAGAATGCTCAAAGGACACCACTGGTTAAAAAAGATTGGGTCGTCGTCTCTGTTCCCAACAGAAAGCTCTAGGATGACACTGCTAAATGAAGTCTAGTCACTACGATGGGTATACCTGAGCTCATCAAGCCACGAGCAATAAGATCAGCAGGCAATGGTTCCTCCAACTACTATGCACATGCGTTAACTAAATACAAATGAAATAAACGTGTGAATGCACAACACATGAAATGTGATGGGGTCACCATCTGCTGTCTTTGGCAGTTACCACTTTCGTCTTTCTTTTGTCGTAGCTCACCATGCGTACAGTCTAGGGTAGATGATCCGTCCACTGCTCGTCGCTAGAATCGGGTCGATCGGTGCTGCACCAGTGAAATCTAAGAGCACTATACTAGTTACCCCCCGATAGGTGTCGCAAAGGTGAGGAAACCACATCAGAGTTTGGGAGCCCACTGAACTGGGTAACCCGCTGTGCCATGCGGCCCGGCGTGGTGAGCTGTGACCTGACCTGACCGTCAAACCCAGCGGCCTGAGTATGGTCGGAGGGGAGCGAGAAAGGGGAGATTATGTGAGATAGGGTCGATCCACTGGGTAAACATACGGGGTTGCCGAGAGCTTTAGAGCCCTGCTTTGGAGCTACCATGGTTGATGAGGAAGGAATCGCAGATGTTTAATAGGCAGCAGGCTGATTATCCCGTCATTGGCTGGGGAGAGACGAAAAATGCCCCTCTAACGGACTTTTGTAATAACTTAAAAATGAACACCGCTACCAACACAAAAGTTCGTTGACTTTCTCTTACAAAGATTTTACGTCTTCCTTGCCAATTAAAAATGAAGCAATTTTGTCGAAAAATGCTGAGATATAGTAAATTTAGTGACGTAACACGCACACACACAGCTTTGACGAAAAAATGAGCCTAAAATTTACGCAGTTCGAACAAAAAGCTTTATATGAAGGCAAAATGCAAGTAAACAAAACGAAGCATAGCCAATGACAAAGGCTAAAAATTATTATCACATTTTGTTTAGTGATTGTTTTTTTTGTCCCATTAATATTAAAACTTGATCTTATATTTTAAAATACCATTAAAACCAAGATTATTATTAATGTTTATGTAAAAACAAAACGGAATACATGTTGAAAATAATACATGTTTGAAGAAGCCATAGCAATAACCAACTACATTGTTTAAGCAAATATTTATATTTGTGCTGATTCATGGCTCCCTATGTTTTAGTAAGGTATAGGATGAATCACAAGCGTATGGGGATGATCACAAAGTGTATTTGCAAACTCATGACGTTAATAAATTCGAAATAACGTTTTTGCTTTAATTGACCAAGATAGAGACAAATAAAATCAAATGCTGTTTTTATTAGAACAAAATTGTCTAAGAAGCATGTTTTTTATTTATAATTATGAAAGTCCAAATTTTAAAACTAATATGACCCTGAACATTTAAAATTACTGTAACGTCACGTAAATGCAGTCCAGGTGGCTTAAACGATAACAATTATATAATTTTACGTGTAAAATAATATCGTAAGGCCATGTGAATGCAGTACTTGGCATAAATGTTTTGCGCATAGCGACATTTTTGTGACATGACCCTTCAACCCTTATTGAACAGATCTCACTGTAGCTAATGTGGGACGTATTTTATATTTCCGATAACACCGGCTTTGGGTGATCATGGTCCGCACGAAAGGCTTCATATGGAAAGTAGGATCATAACACTCAGAAATACTCAATTGTTGACCTTTGACCTGACATCGACCTGACATATGACCAGGGAAAAGCACATATTTAAGCCTTTGTTAGATTCCACTTGTTGAGACCTTTCGATCACCACATGTCGGCGTTTTAAATCCGCCTCTGTAGCTCAGTGGGAAGAGCGCTGGTCTTTCTGACCTATCTCAGAGAGTGGCAGCCTGGGTTCGAGTCGCTTCGGCGCTCGCTTATTTGCTCCTGACTGGGATGGCCTGCGGCCGGTTGGCAGCGAGCGCACTCAAGGCACGAGGTGACGTCAAGCGAGCGGGGCGGGACCCGTTGTCCGGTATGTCGGGCACGTAAAACTTTCGTCTCTAAATTATGCCGGCCAACAGGAATTGCGCGATCGGGTGGTGAGGTCATGACCAGCGCAACAAGCTCTGCTTAGCGTGGGTCCTGACCTCGGAAAGCCATCCATACAAAACATTCGGAAAAAAAAACAGACCATTAGTTTGGAAGTTAGACAGGGGGAACGCCCCCACCCTGCCAATGGAAGGGGGCTGGAGATCCCAGCCAATGCCGGGTTATATGAGGAATGAGGTTACCTGGTGACGCAAAATGAAACAATGTCGAAGCTTGTCTCTTGCTCCACCGTCCACAATGCGCTGCGAGCTTGAACGTTGAGCTTTACGACGGTAAGCTGAGGAATATTAATGGTCGAAAAAAAATGACACGAAAGTCTAAAAATTGTCGCCGCTGTTGCGTTGCAAATGTGTTATGATATGCTATTGATGGTATTTGTGTATTATTTTCAGATCAGACACTATTTTGATTTAATCATAGCCCGTAGAAACAGGGTACAAGTGTCATGGGGCCCAACCTTATTCAGGTACCATCAATTTATGGTACCCTACCATGGTTGACTGCAGAGGGTGTGGTTACAAGGCTTAGCGCGACACTTTTTGGGGTCATGTTTCGTTTTTTTTCACGTGGTTACATCAGGAGTTCGAAAAGAGAATAACGTCTTTGATGTTTGAGCTGTTGCAGCTGTGTCAAGTCCATCAGCATTCCAGAGAACTATACAATTGAAATCACAGCATGCTTCGAGCCAGCTGTATGCAAATTAGCTACAAATTTGCGCAAAATAGTTTCTTTAAGTAACAGAAAAGTATATTGTCGTTTTCTCGTGCAGTTCCTGGCATCAAAGACACCGAACCGATATCCTTGGGTCAATGGTCACACCGGCTGACACCGTCCCTCAGCCTAGCGGCTAAACCTGATCACGAAAGACGCTAACCACCGACGCCGAACCGACCTGATCCATACTGGCACAAATGCCGGGAGCATTGCGCCAGATTGCAGCAAAATGAAGTAAAGATACTGCCCGTCTTGAGTGGGCAGCCCCGTCAACAAAGCTGAATAAGGAATGATGCCAGAGGTCAGAAGTTGGATCAAGTAGAGGTGCAAAATAGTAGCCAAATAATTATTGAGGAACCCGGAAAATTTTTAATTGTTATTATCTACAGAATAATAGCACTCCTACGACGAGCGCTGGAACCAGCTACTTGCAACGCCGTCCAGAGCCGTGAAGGGGTCAAGCTCATTTAGGGGCCAGACGCCAAGGGGTGGGGCCTGAGGGTCGTTTCGTTCTTACTGCTACTCCCTGTCACCCATTCCCACCCTGCACTGGTCACGTAGGTATCCGGAACGCTTCACAGGGCAAGGGTTTTGAATCACACGACACTCTCCTTTCAGCCATTTACGTGCCTAAACAATCCAGCCAGTTCGATTGCTGCCTTGATCCCACTGCGCATTACGGCAATCACTGTCAGACAGCGCCGGCAGCGCGGCGGCTGTAGATCAGCGCGGTACCACAGATCCACTTCATCCCCACCTCCTCCCACCGCTCCTCGCCACCACAGCTGATCGAGAGTAGAGGTCAGACCGGGCGTCATGCCCTTTTCCGCGTGTCAGGCTGCGTACAGTAAGTCAAGAGTGGTTCTCAATTCCAGCACTGCAGCAAGACCGCAACACTCGTCAAATACTGACCTCCAGCGGAGACTGCGCGCCACCTGGGAAGAGCTGCGCACTACTAGTTCGGATTTTTATACTAGCCCTGGGACGGAAAATCGACCCTAGACTGTACCTATAATACAGCATTCCCCACGCTTCGTTCGGTAATTTGCTTCCCATTTATCAGCTAGACAACCCAATACTGCTTTCAGTCCCATGGAATATAAGCTTGCATAGACTCACCACCCTTCACCCAAGACATGAGGTTTCGCATTTTTGTCGCTAGGTGGTTAAAGCCAGGCTTTCGAGGCAGCAATAGCCGCTGCAATCTAGATTCCAGTGCAAAACCGGCGCTGGCAATCCAGAGCAGAGCAATTTTTCCTTCTTACAGTCGTGGAAACACCCACCTACAATCCCGATTTCCGTCTGAAACGAATCCGAAATCAATCTTATTCTGTCATGGAAACGAGGCCATTGGCAACCTCTCGACTCTGTTTACCTTGAGTATCTCGCCCAGGGTGAAGTGCTGCAGCCAGGCGTTCTGGTCGGGCGGCTGCACTTCCAGCGAGCGTCGGGTGAGGAAGATGGCGTCGTCCAAGTACTGCAGGTTGAACAGCACCCGGGCCAAGTTCAGCAGCACCTGGCACGAGAGGGCACGGCGCGTCAGCGACACCGTTACAGTCACTGCCATCACTAATACGCACAAATGACAGCTGACACTGCAGTCACAGACCACAGAAACCGGAGCTGGACCTTTTCGTCGAGAGATGAAGGGGAGGTAAGTCCGCACGGACTGCCAACACACAGGAGCAGGCGTGTAGCAGTGTCAGAAAAGTGTCCCGTTCTCCGTTATTCTGAACTTGGAAAAATTTTTAGCGTGAAAACTTTGACTGTAAAGATGCTTTTGTTATAGTCTTTGGGTGCAATGGCTTGACGAGCACCTAAATAGTAGGAACATGATAGACAAACAAAATAACAATACCTATTATTTTTACAACAGTGGCCTCATCCATAGGAGCGGATTTCTTTCCTCCTAATGTTCTATAGGCAGCGTGGTAAAAAATAACTATGTTAATTTGTGTCACTCTTTACTCCAGCCATTTTGTTCTTGCTTGCATGAAATTTGTTTCGCCCGACTGGCGAAAATATACGTTTCTGCAACTTAGATCGTGAACCACTTTTCTAGACCCTGGCTGTAGCGCAGGTTTGATCCCATTTCGCTTCAATTTGTATATAATAAGAGCGTCATCAGATGCTTCATAAAATACACAACTGCTGCGCACACTACAAACACAGAAAAAAACGCGAATAATAATGCATCTCAAGGGCAGCTGCTTAGGTAGTTACCCAGGACATTAACAAACGAAAAGCTCCTCTGAACGGCCACAAATACCAGAACCCCCACAGCACTAGCAGACCAGTGCACCTCCTAACCTCTGCGTATGTTGGGCGCCACGGGCAGGAGCGTTCGAAAACATCGCCCTGGCCTTCGACGCGTCCCCAGACCGCCCAGAAGTTGACGATCTTGGTTGATACAGCTGCAGCGACTATTGGGGTTTTCTGGCGGGAAATTAGGGAACCGTGAGCAGTATGAACTAAGTTGCCGATCTGGTTGTACAGCTGCAGCGACTTGGGTTTCTGGCGGGACATTAGGGGACCGTGAGCAGTATGACACTAAGTTGCCGATCTGGTTGTACAGCTGCAGCGACTTGGGTTTCTGGCGGGACATTAGGGGACCGTGGGTTTCTGGCGGGACATTAGGGGACCGTGAGCACTTAGTAACGGTACGATATCATCGGAGTAAATGATGGACATCTCACCTTGTGTATGACACTAAGTTGGCGTTATATTAATTTGGAGTACAATCCCGTTACACCATGAAACCTACCAATGAAACGACATAGTGACAAATGACAAACAGTCAGAACCAAATAGGTAGTCACAGATTAGTGAAGACTGACACGTTCCAACAAACCCAACTCAGCACAACACCTCCACACTTCGTCACCTCTCGTTTGGAGCGTCGCAGCTTCTTCTCCAGCAGGTTGAGGTCGACAGTGTCGCTGGCGCGGTCGCCACGGCGCCGGAACACGAGGCCCGCGTGCGGCTCGGGTAGCAGCGCCGGGTGGCTGCGGCGGCTCGACACTCCCACCAGATGGTCATAGTGGGTGAAGTTGACCGACTTGCCGCAGTCGAGCGGTGGTTCCTCCTCTTCCTCCGAATCAGCTCGCGTGGCGCCGCCCGATGACGCACGCCTGGAAAGCGACAGGAAGCGGACGATAGAGAGCCAGAATGTGGTGTAACTTGAGATGGAGCATGACATATGGTGTTGATCTTGTCAAAGTGTTTGCCTTGTTATTCAGTTGGGAGAGAGCCAGGCTGCAGAACACAATCAGGTTGGGAAATGAGTTTGAGTCACCTCAGGCACGCTAGCCATTTGACCCAAATGGAATGGCATGCATCCAGTCACAGTGACAACAGGGGCATTCCACGACATTTCGACCATTTTTTATCCCAAATTACACCCTCATCTCTCACTTTTTGTTCAAAATTAAGTGTATAGCGGCTCTAATCATTGAGATCCTGTAATTCAGCTGTGGAATATTAAGCTTGATCTGAACATTAGTTATCGAGTTAGATAGCTCGGGCATTTTGCAGGGTCACGATTGCAGAGGTGTTTTCGGAGGCCAAAGGACTGCATTTGGACTTAACCACATGGCTCACAAATACTTTGTTATGGCTGATACACAAATTGTAAACGAAGTAGTTTTTGCGTAACTGATGACCTTAGACCACGTGACCTTGTGACATTTTTTTCGATGACCTCGTATGACCTCGGGTACACCTCTGATTTCAATTTTTCACCTCTCAAAATACTTGTCAATGTCTTTTCTAACAATGCAACAGATAAGAAAGGTGCGTTTTTCCTCTAATTTCCATATTTTCCATCTATATACGTGCGTGTTTTCGAATTACCCCCAAGGGG
>VOPJ01005406.1:0-10318 GCA_014673585.1 Semibalanus balanoides | reverse complement strand
GTTAACGTGCAAATCATACCTTCCGATATTAGCGAGGCGTCTCTACGACTTCTTTGTCCCTCTGACAGCGTATTTGCAAATACTCATATACTCAAATACTCCTTGAAAAATACTCGATATTATAAGCGATCATATGCATTATAAGCGATCAGAATATCAAAAATGACGATATTATATCAGAAATCATAGTACTCGAACACATAGAGTATTCTTCATGGCTCTGAGTGGAATATAAGGATATCTTTTCCAAGCGTGTGACTGAAAAACCGAGCGACGAAGGAGCGAGGTTTTGTCAGGAACACGCGCGGGCAAGATTTCATATCTTCCACAAGGGAAACATGAATAATTATGTATCTTTCTATAATAGAGTTTGATTCAGTCCAGTTCAGTTCAGTACTTGATTTTTCGTCGAAACTCGCCTGACCTTATCTTGCATCTCAGAGGGATGCAAATATAACATAATACTTCACTTTTATCGTTGAACGAGAATTAAACATCTTTATCTTTGCATCTCAGAGGAGTGCAAAGATACAAATACTCCTGCACTGTATACCCAATGGAAAATCAAACTACTAGAAAGATAATATTATCTTTACTATATATTTCAGGTGTGTTCAACGGTCATTCGAAGATGGCTGAGTTAGTAAGTGCGATATAAATTGGATGGCTGATATGAGCATCGTTACGATTGTGTCTTTAAAAGGTATATTTAAATAGCTTGCCTCATTATACGCAGAAAAAGATGGAAAAACGAAGATCGTGACTTTATTATTTCAGTAACGCCGTTCCGTCCGAGTCCATCCATCCATCCTTCATCTAATACATGCCTCATTCTAGTCTTTGTATTATATTATATAAAATTATATAATATATATATATATATATATTAATATACTATATATAATAATTATAATATATATAATATATTATTATATATATCTATATATATATACCACAAGCCAAGTGGAAGGCTTGTATATTAAAGCCTTCAACAATAAAATTGTGGCTCTTACGGCCTCTCGTCAAAACTATAAAACATACAAGAAGGGTGGTCCAGAACATGCTCGCAAACAGACACACATGCACACACATTCCATACACGCCTGTCGTCTAAGATAAAAGAAGAGACAAAAGCTCAACGCTGACGGGACAAGTTCTCAGCCCAGATCCCGGCGCAGGTGGTGCCTAAGATGTCTCCTAAACACGGGTACTGGGAGCTGCGTCATGTCCGGTGGGAGCTGGTTGCACCGCTGCGGCGCACGGCTAAGGAAGCGCCGGCGGCCCATCTCTGTTCTGGACCTGGGCACACACAGTTGACCTGCTGTCTGGTGTGCGGTGCAGCGACCTCGCCGTGCATGTCGCGGGTGTCCGACATGCGACGGCGAACGGTCCGCTTGCTGCCCTTCGGCTCGGTCCAGCGCGTGTCTAGGTACCAGGCACAGTTGTGGTACTGCACCAGGTCGCCAGCACTGAGCCAACCGAGGTTCTCTAACAGATCCGATACATGATAAATATATTTTGCGGCAGAAAATAACTTTTGCTGCAAAGTTAAAACCTTTGGGATCTGGGATAAGTTCTTCTTTGTACCATTGCCGTACACTGATATGCAGTAACGTATCTGTGAGAGTACCAAGGCGTTGACCAGGGTGGAGACAACAGAGAGTGGCAGGTAGTTCCTAAGATGTAATAGACCAAAGAGAGTGCCAACGTAGTGCCTGGTGACTGTAGATGCGTGGTTGTCCCAGCTGAGAGTGCGATCAAAGAGTAAACCAATATTTGTAGTTTCCGAAACGGGGATGAGATCATGATCGCGAAATTTTACCGTAAAGCTGGGGACTTGTCGCAAATTTTGAGCACTTCCCAAAAGTATCAGCTGAGTTTTTCCGGCGTTTACTTTTAGGCCGCTGGCTCGGAACCAAGCATCAAGAGAGTCCAGGGTATGCTCCATTTGGGCAACATTTTTGAATTCATATTTTTTGCCGCAAATCAAAATTTGGGAAAAAAATAATGTAGTGCAAACACCACAAGAGTATGGTTACTGCATAGGGGCCAAACGGATGACACCCAGACAGCCAAGAGGAAAATGAACCTACAATGGTTAACAAAATAAAACAAACTGAATGAAAGGCTGCTGTTAGGGTGAATATTTTGTGTATACAAGCGCGAGTTAGTAGGCGCGAGTTTCAATGAACTTTGACTTGAAAATATCGTACGCAAACCGCATGCAGCATTTGCCTTTTCTGATGCCTTGCTAAGATGCCTTTAATTTGCTAGGAAATATTTCAGTGAATATCGTGCTCATCAGCTGATGGACAGCTTTGACTGACCATCGAAGATACGTGCAACAGATATAGTGAGGCCTTCATAATTTATGGAACGTACGCACAATGACCAATTATTATGCCTGGCATGTTACTACTTTTTCCCTCCGTCTAATTTCCGTTCAGTTGCTTAATGCCTCTCCCAAAACGGGAAGCTTAAAGGATATCCTACGTCCACTAGTCACGTTCTAAACCCTCAGCTTTGCGTTGCATAGAAACGCATCCGTCTACATCAGCCATTCGTCGGTCATCTCCATCTCCCTGAGGCGACTGACGTCCGAAAGCCGCCTTCTGGTCGGATGATGTTCTTCCACATCCCATATTGGTAACTAGCGCAGGTACCCGAAGTTGTCCGGGAAATGCAGTGGCCACAGTTGCCTGCCTTAGGACATAGTGTTCTGGACTTAGGTTATTTTCACCCAGTTAGGGGTTCCTTTAAAGTGAGCTTATATCATGCAACCTCATGCAGCTGGGACAAAATCGCAATACATTATTTGAGGGTTTAGATTAAAAAGAAGCAACAATAAATATTTTGTAGGTTTCTTAAAAACGAAGAAAAGCAACTATTGTTAAAAGGTTAGATCAGGTTTTATAACAAGACCCACCAAAGCCCTAGACGTCCAGTAAGCCTCTAGGCAGCGATTATGACATGACTCATAACCACAATGTGCACACATAAATATCACCTAAACTGGACTCCGCCCCTTATTATTATTAATCCCTTAATATATTTATACCCACCATTTGAACAGATATCACATTTACAGTAAGTACAACGTGTTCCCCAGACATTTTCACTATAACTAATTTCAACTCAATTAAATAACAGTGGTGGCGATAGGGCACTGCAAAAAGGCACAGCCACACCCTTTGTTCTGCTGAAAACCTCTAGGATCCTCGGGAAACCTACTTAAGTCTCTATATTTCCCTCTATAATTTGTCGACAAAAACCTTCAGATTTGGCAGCCCTGGCACACTTATTTACACAGAACCTTGACCACTACAATGGCAGCCAGGCATTGCGAAGAAACGGGTGGAACTTCCATATCGGAAGAAATTGTAAAGTAAGTGTACAGAATACGTGTTCTGAGAAACATGCAGAATGTCAAATAATTACCTAGTGATAAAATAGTTAGTGTTTGAAACATCTAAAAACCCTAGGGGATATCCGAGTATTTGACCAGCTTCATTCTTAACATAGGTTCCTCCTGTCCGGTAAGTTACGCAGTGAAACATTATACAAAGCGTTGGTCGCTGTCACCATAATTACTTAAAGGTTAGGCCAGCTGTTTGTTATGATATTAAGTATTCTATAAATTCCATCAGCACCTTGCCAATTATAAAATGCCTAGTTGCCTATACGAACCCCAGCGAGATCCAACCCAGGCGCGCTCCAGGATTTCTTTTAGGGAGCGGGCAACGCAATACAACAAAGTTGCACCTCCGGGCGCACCATAGAAACGACCCGGTTCAGGGGCACACGCCACAAGCGCACCCAGGCGCGGCTCCAGGATTTCGGTCCAGAGGGGGGGGCCAATACAAAAGTTGCATCCTCCAGGCGCACCTACAGGCGGCACCATAGAATTAGGACCCGGTTCAGGGGCACCACGCACAAGCGACCCAGGCGCGGCTCCAGGATTTCGTCACAAGAGGGGGGGGGGGGCACAATACAAAAGTTGCATCCTCCAGGCGCACCCTACAGGCGCGCCCATAGAATAGACCCGTTCGAGGTCACGCGTGCAAGCGCCCCCATGGCCTGGATCTCGCTGCTGGGCCTGCAACCAGTGTGGTAAAACCACCAAGGCAAAGATAAGCCAAATTTTATAACGCCAACACCACATGAGCAGTTTGAAAAGAATTCAGTATAAATTCACCATTGCCTTTGTGGACTTTTAATTAAATCAGGTAGAAAAGCCAAATTATGACAACGCTACCTACCACACATTGAAGCTTTGCAGATTCAGATGAATTCAATTTCCAATCATGCTTTCAGACTAATGCAGGTATTAAATGCATTTATTATTACGCATTATTACCTTTATGCATTTGTCTTTTGAATTTTCATATCACCATGGATGAGAAAATACCCCATCAGGCCCTAGTATCATATACCCCGATATATTTAGCCCCATGATATCACTGTCACTATCACTTATTCACCAGACAAACCAGACCTAACATCAGGTAAGCCCGTCGTAGGCAGCCAACAAAACGACGTCACGGGCACGATGTGGGCTCAAATGACAAACAAATACAAATGGCTGTTCGGATTGCAGGCCTGCATTGGTGGAACCGACATCACTGACCTTAACTTCATAGGACAGAATTTTATTACGAAAAGTATCATTTGATTTCGACATTAATTACCTATTAGTTACACATTAATGGCGCATTGTTGGCAAGCTAAGAAACTGCACTAATAACTGCAAATTCGGGCATTTGAAGAACTGCAAAAAATTATCGGATAAGTTTCTTAAGTTGACATTCAAGCCACAAATGAAAGTCACCTGCGAAAAATAGCAGAGAAATTTGAATCTGGCATTGGTTTTTTCGTAAGAGTTCTGTTTTAGCAGCCTTAGGGTCACTGACATTAAGGAGCTTTTGCTTTATTTATAAGATTGTCTCCTATGGGAGGCATATGTCTCGCCTCTGGCGGAATTGGCTTCATCAAATTACAGCAGTGCGTCATCACATGCAGCAGAAGTAATGAGTTCGCTCCTCCTGGGAAGGAAGGACGTTTGTAGTGGTGCTGCTTTTTTCGCTTCCTTACAGTGATGCGTTTTTAATGCTGAAAAAAGTGTGTATGTATGCTGTCCTACAGTCTGTCTTATAGGTATCTTTCCCCGTTTTAGCTTTCATAAATGTTTTCCATAGCTTCTAATTGACGGAGAATTATCAGTCTCCCATTTTATGTACCTGAGCTCGCCTCTGCCCCCAAACATGTATTAAATCCAATTATGTATACTGTATAAGCACGACTAGTTTCTGACGATTTTTTCCACGCGCAAACTACGAAGAAGTATGCGCGCACCCCCATTCGAACGACCTCCCAAAACGATGACCTGGAGCGCGCCTTCCTAGCTGATTTTTTTCAAAATTTTCACAGAAGACGCGTCATTCATGTTTAGGAAAAGTCCGAAAGTTTCAAGACGATAGACGCAACGGTTCAGAAGCGGCGGGCGAAAAACTATCGGGGGGCAGAATCTGCCCCCTGCAGGGAATAGGGTTAACTCCTGTCTTGTGCCGTGCTGTTCGAGGAGATTCCCACTTTGGAGGATATGCGCACATAATTGCTCCTGTCTCGCGCTGTACCTACTGTTAGGAGAAACTGCTACTATGCAGGGCGTGTTTGCTTGCCTCATTTTTTACATCATCTCGTACTGTAATGTTTTAAATACCCTGACAATGAAATTTAGTTTCATACATGTTATCTTGTCTCGTGCCATGCAGACTGTTCGATGAGAACCCCACCATGAAGGATGTGTTCGAGGCGTTCAGACAGATCGAGAACGAGGACGTGAAGGCCTCTCAGGAGCTCAAACAGCACGCCGCCAGGTAAGATGTCTCAGATGAAGACACGGCATGTGAACGGTCAGACGGGAGTAATATAGTAACCTTGATATGAATGCTTTGAGTCTCAATCTTGAAATCAGCATTTAGCAGCTTTGCATGTGTCAAGCTCTCGTCTTCCTATTTTGCACAACTTCTTTACCAATCTGTTACAAATTGTTGTTTTGTATAGAGTGCCGTATTTTGACTTAAAGGGAATATAGCACCTTGGGAAAAGTATGTAGAATGATGGAGAAGAATGCCCTGATTACGGTCCTGGCATTCATTTTTCGCGAAAAAGTCAGAATTTGTTGTAATTGAAAATAGTAATATGCTCACATTGTGACGTCACAAACAATATTTGCGTCACCAAAAGCGAGTTGTGACTTGTCCACTAGAGCTGACAGCTGCTGTGCACGGCACCGGCACGGATGGGTGCACTGGTACGTGAAACGCGACTGGCTGGGTCGACCGGCGCCGATCGCTCGCGCCGGGTAGGACGTTTGGGGGGCACGCATTACGTGAACAGTGGCGAGTAACTACTTATGACGTATGCGAAACGTCACTAAATTTGTATATGTTTTTTCCCAAGATGCCAAAATATGACCACATATGACCAACGGTTTTTGCGTTCAAACTCAGCAACTAGTCGTTTTGGAAGGAAAAATTTCAGATTTAGAGGTTTCTCAGTACACCCGACAATCTGGCTATATCAGATTAAAAACTAAGTTAAAGGTGCTATATTCCCTAAAAGGAATGTTTCCAACAAACCATAAATTTGAGTTGAGAATGGCCATAGTTTTGGATTTCCATTTGCAATTAACTATTGTAGAAGTTAAAACACCCACCAGAGGTCTAATCAAAGTAAATTTGAGTTTGGTTTTGACACTGCAAAAAAGAAGCCCCTATTTGTATTTTGAATAGCCACGTAAAGCCGATTCGTTACATCTCTATTAATCAAATGTTGATGAAAGTAAGACTTGTTTACATTTGGCTATACGATGCCAATACACTATCATGCATATTGCAGCGTTGAAGTTTGTCTCTATTTTTCAAAATCCTTCATATGACGTCATCAGCCCAAATACTAAAACCTAGTTTTCATGAAAATTGAGGCACTGTTTGTGAAGAAAACAAATGTCAGAATCGGTTTCGGCAGCAACTACTTCATATTTTGCACCACAAGCGGCGTACATTGGACAACTTTCAGAAATGTGAAACATTCCCTTTAATATGGAACTTGAAATCAACCATCGAACACATAGTTCCACCAAATGGGTATTTATATATTGTCTTTCCACGCAGCGCCGGCGCCACGGGGAGGGAGGGGGTGGGGGAGGAGAGGCAGTCGCTTTCCTGTCGTTGGGCAGGAGCGCAAACATATTTTGTTGCCCCTGTCATTTAAGAAGGCCCCTCCATGCTTCAAAGAGGCTCGATCTTGCAGGCCCATCGCGGAAGTCACAGGGTCCCTGGCAGCCAGAGGGGTCCTATGGAGATCAGGGGGCCCTCTGAAGGCCTGAGGAGGCCATCTGGAAGCCAGAAGGGAGGTCAGAAAGGGGATAGCTTGAGGTCAGAGGAAGACCTCTGGAGGCCAGAGGTGGGCCCCTGGAGGCCAGGGTCCTTTGGAGGTCAGGTGTGCTCCTGAAGTCCAGAAGCGGCTCTGTGGAAGCCAGATGGGAGGTGAGAGGAGCCCTATGGAGGTCAAAGGCTCCTTTTCAATTGGAGGCCCCTTCTCAAACGGAGGCCACTACCTTTTGACTGCCCCCTCCTGATAGAAATACGTGGCGCCACCCCCTGCTTCCACGATATCTGTGTTGTTAACACATAATTAAAGCATCATGACATTACTAAAACGTTTATATGCAAACAAGATATTCAATAACGGACCAAGGAAATTATTTTATCGCTTACGGCTTGCAGTATTTGCACGTGCCGTGCCTATTTATGTGAGAAACGAGATGGATCGGCGATTCACCGGAGAGGCTCCTGCCGACAGGTCTCGTGAAGCCCACCGGCAGAAGCTGACATACGATAAAGCAGGGGGCGCACTCCGGCATTACAGAAGAGTTAATTTACTATCAAATAATTTAGGTTCTGTTTGGTCGTGACGTCAGAGGCACAAGAACTTTGACAGCCGGCATGATCAGCGTGCAAAATCCCATTGATTTGTGATGACCCCCTCTAACTTGAAAACTAAAAATATATTAAGATACCAACTTGATTGAAAAGTGTCCAATATGTCAAAGAGTCCGAAAAAAGTAAAAAATTTACATCATCTGATACGTCCTAACAATTGGTGTGTTTTAACTCTATTTAATGTCCACAATTACCATCACATCAACTTTCATTCCATGTCCTATTTAAATACAGCAATCGTACCACACTATGTTAGAAAACATCAGAGGTTCATCCAATTAACTGCATGCAAGGTGTTAAGATCTGCAGCAGGTTTACGGTGGAAAATGCGTGAACTGTGATCTACATATGCCTTGACCGAAAAATGTCCAAAATATATGTAGCTGACCGACCGAAGTACCAATCGAAATCGGACTATTTTCGGACATCCAAAAATTGGGACTCTGATTTAACATCACTAATAAATAGCGTAATAACAGGTCTACCACACATATGAACATTGGACACCATAGCCAGCTGTGGATCCAGAATCCTCTCCAGGAGGAGGCGTTGCAGTGGGCGTGATATTTATAGTCGGTAAAAGTGTGTAGGTAGTTGGTATACATATCTTCTGTCAGTACTTTCATTTCTGTGTGTGTAATGATAGTGATTATGGAGCACGCTTCACCAATTTAAGATATGTCTGACAGTTTGACATTGAATTTATCGCGCTTCAGCGCACTCCACAGCTCCACACATCCCCTCAAAATCAGCGTCTGTTAGCGTGCTGATATACTTAACAATATTAAATGAAATGAAATAGAATGTGCAGACTGCAGACTTTGAAAGGAAATTTGATTACTGTTATCTATAAAAAAATGTGTCGCTGGTGACGATAGCATGAAACTTACCGCATATCCCTCGAGGATATGTGGTCGGGGACATGCAGGAACTCTCTGGGACTTAAGGAAGCCTCGGGGACCTGCAGGTGACCCGGGGAGATCCCGGGCCCGGATATCGGTCGCTTGACGCTCTCCTCCCACGGACATGTCTCCTTCTAACCCTGCCTGTGCTACAGTTTCAAGGACAAGAAAAGTCTACTTCCTAACCCGCCCCACAATGGGCCTCCGAGAAAACTTCAAAAGTTATCAACGTTAGCGTTGAGGGTGGGCCTCCAAAACTAATCTTAAATTTTCGAATTAAAATCATGTCAATGCAACTTCAAAGGTCATGTAAGTCACCCGATATAATTTGCCAGTGCACCCATTTTACACATGTCGCAATTTTCACACAACAGAAGCACTGTGAACTATTTGGCCACGTGCCTATCCTTTCTCCGCTACCTCCACTCAGCTGCTGAGCTACCTTGACATGCGTTATCGACGCGTCATCTTGGCAAACACGACGCCATTTTGTGGCCGGGGAGGGCTGATGCCAACTCATCTCGACCAACAGTGTGAGGTAGGGGGGGGGGGTAGACGGGACACGGGGCTGTTGGTCCCCCGTCAGTCCGCCGCCCTGGGCCGCGTGCCAGGCACTGAACTCAATAACAACTGGACAGGATACGGGCGCCTGATAGCGGTCGCAGCCGGCATCCATGTTGGGAAGTCAGGCCGGGCGAGCGGTGGCGAGGAGCAGGGATTGGCATGGATCGGGTGCACCCATGGGTGCCCACCCAATTTTTCCGATTGTCTGGACTGGGTTTGCATTTTTTACTTGTCATGGGTACTGGATAGGCATGGGTATGACAATTTTTGAATACAGTCGCTAAGCGTTATTTTTATATTTACAACCAGATGTTTAACCAGGTAAATATGTTGATAAATGATACAGAACACTTAAACAATCAAACTTAGGAAATTATATGACAACAATACATCGTTGTAAGTAATAGTAGAGTAAGATTAGCAAAAAATATGCCCGATCCAAAGTCTGATCCAATATGATAATGTTGACCGACAAGTGTTTGATAAGTCCAAATCAACAGCAACACACAGGTGCGTGATATTATTTCCGTTAATAGTATGTAAAGTAAATATGCTAGGATAATGGTTGACAAATTTGTGAAAATAATTATCTGCCATATCTGAATGGGCATGGGCCTCAATATTATTAAATTGAATGGGTCTGGTCTGGGTCTGGGCTTGGTGTTCATGGGCTTCGGATGGTCTGGGCTTGGGGTTCAGGCACCCAAAACAATCTCTGGCGAGGAGTAAGAATGGAGGGGTTAGACGCGTTTTATTAATTAACTGTCATTTTCTGCTTTATTAATGGACAAGTTGCAGGTTACCTAACCCCCTGTTTTTATGTAATTGATTGAACGCAATTTAATT
>VOPJ01005405.1:0-11112 GCA_014673585.1 Semibalanus balanoides | reverse complement strand
GGGTGCCGTGCCGTGCCGGTCCTCGCCCGGGGCGGACGCGAGGGTCAGCTGTCTGAGTCGTCCCTAGCCGGGGCCGAGGGACGTACTGTCAGTTACGTGTGGAGCTCTGTGCAATACAGTGAAGACGTGCACCAGTCCATTCACTACAATAGATACTACAACCTTTTAACAAAAATGTTATGCATATATCAAACATTTGCGCATAAACGAGCATCGAATGGTATTTGTCTGCAAATGGTAAACACTAACTGGTAAATGGTAACCTCTATGACTAGTAAGGTTAAACTCGGTTACACGTCCATTTTACGATGCTTGTTATAGCGGTGTTGTCAGACTGCTTCCAAGAATTGCCTTGACAGTTCTTAAATTTTAGTTTTATAGCTATAAGCACGTATCTATCTTCTTGAGCATTACAATAAAAATCGACACATGGCGTGTGGTTCGTGCAGATTGAGACTATTTCTGCTCAATTGCTCAAATCGCTATGATCGCTATCAGCAGTTGATAGAGCAACTCAACGACTTAAGTACAAATTTGCAAACAAGCAAAGTTAGTATAAATTAGTATAAATTAGTATCACGTTAGTATAAATTTGTTTATTTCAGTGTGGCCTGTCTGTCGTTCATATGACGGTTCCACACACACAACAAACCATTTATTTTTATTTAAGTAGGAAAAACTGGATCTATGATTCGTGCCAAGTTTCTTATTACCAAACAATTAACACTATTTCCTGCGTTGGGCAGACTCCTTAAAGAAAAAAATGGAAAAACAGAAAAACTATTTCTTTCAAAGAAAAAGCGGGACATGTCCCGTATTGTCTTCTTCTTCTAGCATGCTGCTCCTAAACTGCTAGGCTAAGCGACTTAAAGTTTTCTGACTTTTCCCATCATGGATTTACACGTGTTCTGACAAAATTTTACCAAAATTGGCTCAGCAGCGGTGGAACCAGGCTCCGGTTTCGGGGAGCGTGTTACGAGTGTGGCTATGTGGCGCACACTTTTTTCGTAGTTTGCGGTGCAATAAATGCGTCATACACATTTCCACTGCAATATGCATCATCAATACTGGAAACATGCATACTTGTGGGCATAGGCGCAATCAGGTACAACATTTGACAGATGAAAGCCTCTATCAAATTAGATCCACATTCAAACTAGCAAGAGCATACAAAAGTGTTACGCGGATGGTTGCCACCCGTAGTTTACCTGGATCCAGGTATGTGCAATGTATTACATTGAGCAAATTACAGCAAATAATGCCCACATTTGACGTTCATATCAAGTTCAGTTGACATCGGAGCGCGGGGCGGACCGTGTCAACTGTCAAGGTATGTCGGGCACGTGCAACTTTGACCTCTAAATACTGCAGGACATCATAAATTGCGTGATCGGGTGGTAAGGTCAGCGCCTGTGCAAAAAGCTATGCTCAGCTTGGGTCATCACTTCGAAAATTCATCCATTCATAACATTCGGACTAAATATATACACTAAAAATATCGTCCCAAACAATCAAGAACAGCACAAATTTTATATTAGAAAATCTCCCTAATTTTACGTCCCCTGAATACGCCTATGATTTTTCATTTTGGCACTTGTCTTTTGATATTGAAGGGCGATACATTTTAAGCTCAAAAACGCTTGTTTTATGAAAGTCTGCCGAACCACATGAACGCAATTACCTTTCAAAACACAAAAAAAATGTCCACCTGGCCCCCATTTTTGAACAAAAAAGAAATATTGTGGTCCTAAAATGAATGTATTGTAATGACAAAATAACGGGGTTCGTCTCAACGTCATCGACCATGTGGTGTTTTGAGATATCTTGGGGGAGATAGAATCTGCCCCCGCAGGTTAACGTAATTCTGTCTGCCGGCAGCCGATATTCCCTGGCATAAAGGGTTAAGAGCAGTGGTCTTAGATAGCCGGTCAATCCCCCCGTGTTTACAGGATTGCTTATCATGTCGTAAAACACATTAACTACGTCGTCGACTTCTGAAACGTGCGAAAAAATGAATGTCTTCTATTCATTGTGCAAAGTATTTACGTAGTTACTAGACGTCGATAAAAGTGACACTATAATAGGATAACACCAAAATATACTGCCGTTAGCACCAATAGTTACGGTCTGGCCATTGCAAGCCAAAGTACCCACACCGTTTTGCCGTGGCCTCCGTTGTCAAATAAACTAATAAATGGGGATGTTAAAGCCACCAGATGAATATGAGGAATGGTCTCCCAAATGTTTTATGATTGGTATTCAAGGATAAGTTGCAGTAAGCTTATGTGCGCCAGTTGACGTTTTTAGCCTACGGATATCGAAAAGTTAACAACATTTGTGCCGTCACATTTACATAATAAGGTATTTCAAACATTTTCCTTTCACGTTTTTCCCCATCAGAAAAGAAGAGGACACGTACAATTTGTTAATTGTGGCTTCGAGCGAGCGCGAAGCGCAAGCGAGTCCTCACTGAATACCGAATTTTTATCACATATATAAGCGGCCGACCCGGCCCGGCCCGGCCGGGCCCGACCCGACCCAACAGTAACGCTTTTCTGAAGCTTATAAGTCATCATCATATTATTATTATACACTACACTACACATGGTCTACAACATGTCCTTTTATGACAGGACAACAGGATAGATTCGCTGATGACAGGAAAAGGGGATGGCAGGAAAGGGGGCCTCTGAGACACTGAGCTTGACCAAGCTGTTTCTTCTTAGTTCTGTTTCTTGTTCGAAGCCACATCTATCGAGGTATCCCCAGATACCCGGCTAGTTGCTTGTGAGTTTGAAGATAAGAAAATATGTCATTTAACCCGCGCACTGCAGGGGGGAGAATTGATTTCCGCCACCCCCTCAGGTTTTTTCAGGAGTAGCGGAAAAACGGCGGCACGCAGCGCCGCCAAATTTTGTACATCTGTTTGGCCATCAATTACCCACACTTTGGAAAAGTTTTGACTTGAGGTCATCTCAGGTCACAAGTCCATGTCCGTGATCTACATTCAAAATGTTTGTGTGTGGCAAGGCCAAGTCCTTTTCCCGAAGGGTTTGAAAACTTGAGGATTTCATACGGTATACAGAATCGTTTTAATTCGGATTGTTCGTATCGGTGCAAAGGTCAGGTTAATTTTACCCATTTAAGCGAATGGGAAAATAAACAATGCTTTCTTTTTTAGAAAATATGCATTGGATCAGGCTATTCTTTTAAAAATCATGCTAATTTTGGCTCAATTCTGGATGATAGGTGGCATTGTTTGCTCCGTGATTTCTTACAGGGTCATTGAGGTCATCTAAGGTCATCAGCAATGATGTTGGCTAATAACTATTGATAGAAAAAGAGATAGAGATAAGCGTTGACACAACTGTGTTCGTCTCGTTGGCCGCGTTGCCCATATGCCATGACTCTTGGGTACCAAATGACTTGACCTGAGGTCAATTTTTGTAAGTTGAACCTTACCAGGTCACCGTGCATATTTTCAGAAGCGTCCTCGATGCGATCAACAGATGCGTCACATTATGACCCTATCTTTGTTAGGTGAATGCTTCCAGGAAAAACTGCTTTGCTAAGATATACTTTTTGACCTTTCATGACCTCTGGACTATACAATTGATTGAGCTCGAAGTTTTGAGGATTTTTGAGCGGATTGCATATTTTCAATAACATCTATTGCTTCTCTAATCGTTTTTGCTCCAGCTATCATAGTTTTCCGAGATAATGGGGGGGTTTCTGGAAAGGTCCAAAACCGGAATCTGACCTTTGGTGACCACTGGTGACCTTAATTTTGACCTGATCTAAGAAAAGACTGAAATACTTTCGATAGAACTTGTCTAAAGCTATCTGATGACGTTTTCCGCTTGTCGCTACGATGCGTAGTTTTCGAGATCTCACGGGGGGCGGAAATCAGCCCCCCTGCAGTTTGTGTTCGGCGCGAACCCCCTGCAGTGCGCGGGTTAAGTCCTAGGCTTTGAAACCTAATACAAAAAGACATAAGCAAATTGGGCACGAAGAAGATAAATACCTACGATGAGTAACAAAGTTACTTTGGAAGCAGCTCAACAAGTTCGGGTCGTTAAGGTGAAAATGATAATATTGTGGGAATTTCAACAGAGAGACACGGAGCCCGAGCAGGTTTCTCAGTTTGTATTTCTTACCTGGCGAGAAGGCCAAGTAATGAAAACGACCCATGTCCGGAATAGAGCCGCATATGATGTACCACCTCCTTAAATGAATGGGAATTCAAAGACGATTGAGGCTAGCATTCCAAAGGTCAAATGACAAAATAAACAAATAGGTAGTCCCTGTTCTAACGAAATGAAAACCATACTCGGTGATATTGCACACTAGATGCAACATCATACTATAAAGTATAACATATTCGCTCATGGTATAATGTACATAAATACACATCATCTCTAGTGCTTGGCACCGCAGGCTGAGGCACAGAGACGTTATAAGTGTCTGACAATTTGAGAGAAAAAAATGAAAGCATGAATTAGATCAGTGGTTCCTAACCCTCCTGATACCTTTAACCCTTTTCAGCAATCAGAGGAGGTCATTACCCCACCCTTCAAAATGTATACCGATTTATAAAAATAACGATGTTTCCCAATGTGTTGGTTGTACCTGTTAACATTAACACACTTCCGATTGACTTTTGGGCGTCCAACAGTAAATAAAAAACAAAGACTGAGAGCGCACATGTATTTATTATTGTATGTATGATGTATGTATGTATGTTATGTATGTAAATCTGTATGTATGTATGTATGTATGTATGTATTGGTTCTATAATCCGTCCATAAAACATGGTTTTTCAGGAGTAGCGTCAAGCACACAGTAAAAAACACAGAAAAAAAAGAACATGCATCAGGATAAAAACAGCAGTTGTTGGTTATGTTCGCAGGATAACACACATGGGCGGTGGGCACATACGTTGTAAATACAAATTAAAAGTGAGATAAAATGAAAAGGTGCTGATAAGAGTGTGATAAAAATGAAAAGGTGATAAAGTGTGAAAAATGAAAAAAGTGAACAGCGAATGCAAAAATTGAAAGTGTATGAATTGAAAGTGATAAAAGTGTGATAAAATGAAGGTGATCAGCGAATGCAAAAGCACCGAATCAAACACCATACGGGCGGCTGATCTCAGCTTCATGCCTTTCAGTGACGCACGAAACGCAGACAGTGTCGGTCGCCCAGGACAGCCGGAGGCAGCTGTCCATGACGCGGCGGCCCGGTAGCGAAACCCTCTCTGCGTGGACGAGAGTTTGCACCTCTGCAGTTATAATTATCCAGCTTCGGTTGAACGTGTGGCCCGGCGTGACACCGCGGATCGAGGGACAAACATACGGCGAATCGACAGCGGGCCTAACTGGTTGTGAAGTGCCTTATACACTCTGAGCAGGTCCCTCTCCCGCACCAGCTGCTCCACCTTGTTCCAGCCCAGGATGCCAGAGCCGAGACCGATTCCTCTGCCCGACGCCGCACACCTGTCACGATTCGCGCACTGAAGTTAGATGATCTTTGAATTCGCTAGCTGATTTTTGTAGTTCCCGCCCCAACAAACCGAATACCAGTTATAGAATGTGGGGGAACACGTGCGTTTCAATCAGTAATTTTAGCGTTTCCTGGGTAAAGTGGTGGCGGAACCGGTAAAGAGATACCAGAAGGGCATTGCACCTTCTGACGATCTGGCCGATGTAGATGTCCCAAGACAGACATGGGTCAATGGTTCACGCCTAGCAGTCTTTGGACGTTGAGGGTTTGGTGACCGACCCGGTGATGCTGAGGTGAAAATTTCTGGCTTTGTTCACGGTTTGGCGGGTTCCAATTAAAATTAATGCCGTCTTCTCCGGGTTCATCTTTAAATAATTTGCATTACACCATCGTTGCATCGTGTTCAGAGAGTTTTCAACGAGCTTTTTTAATGATTCTATATTTTGAGGGTCGGGCGGGGAGTGATCGAGCAACTGGGTGTCGTCGGCGTAGGCTATCACTCGACAGTCCGGTAGATGGCAGTGCAGGTCGTTCGTGAACAGGCTGAAGAGGATCGGCCCAGCTATGGATCCCTGGGGCACACCGGAACGAACCGGCAAAATCGCCTCGCCGCGTGTTGTATTGTATGTATTTATTCCCTTTTCTTTATCAAATTCTCAATTCTGGGCTTTGTTGCCGACATGGCGCACCGAAAAGTGATATTGTTAGCCGAGGGCTGCATCAAAGCTGTTTTAGCGTAACATTATGGTTCAACTTCACAGACCTTCGTTACCCCCGCAGAATGGCTCCGTTACTCCAAATTGGGTAATCATCCACCGTTTTAAACATCACCCACCGTTAAAACGGTAAAACATCACCCACATATTTTATTTGGGAACCACTGAACTATATCCAATTTGTTGTTTTATATTTGTAAGTAGCCAGTAACCAATAACTGAACCTCATTTTGAGACGGTAACAAAGTGAGACAAGTTAACAACAGCGTTGTATAATTGAATCGTCGAATCGTGTCTGGTGTATTTACCTAAGCACAGGTTACGAGACAAATATGGAATATAATGGAACATACACAAATCAGCATTAGCCATACATCCCGCATGCAATTCATTCGCTGGGCTTTGCAATACCCCTGGAAGCGCCATGCATTAATTTACGTTAGTTTGTGTCTAGACACAAGACAGTAATTGGTGATAAACCTGGCTGACCGCAATGGGCTGGAATGGCGGGAGGCCCTTGGTCAGAAGAGCTTGTAAGCCTCGCAGCGCCAGCCGTCCCTGCAATGGAGGGAAGGCGGCTTTATGCTTCTTGCGAAGACCGCCATATAGCGTATTTGTTCGCATAACTTGGCTGACCCCAGGTGCGGCCTCAGTTGTGCCGCGGGACCCGGATTTGCTGCGGTCAGGCTAACATGCTCGTAACTCATTGGTGATGACGTCACCAGACCAGGTCGTTTTCCTTCGCCCGCCACCAGCTGGTGACAGATTTAGCATTAGAAATAGGAGAGGGAGATAACGATGTAAATTGAAGACGGTTTGTTGGGCGATATATTTATACTTTGAATGAAATCAATAATCTCAGAATGTATTACGTTTAAAATGCTTAAAGGAAAAATCACCTTTTCACACAAAAATTGAGTTATGACTTGACATTGATGGACAAGACAAAACAAATAATGTAAACTCATCACATTTTGCATCAAAAGATTCTTACCGAAATATATGTTTAGTTGAAATTGATAAGCGCTCCACACATTCAATGACCAGTAATTGCAAGCTGTTTGCGAGTAATTTTGGATCTAATCAAACCGCGGGCTTTTCCGTCATGTTTTCTTACGCAATGAAGCGAAAAATATATTTTGAATTCTGCTTGTTTATATTATATATCCTGCTTGTTTATATTTTATTAAATATTTTGAATCCTGCTGCTTGATGATATGACCGTCGATCCTTTACATTTGACAGCTATTGAATAACGAAGGAAACAAAATTAGTCGTTTACATTTACCCCCTATGGCAGCCTAGTTGTACTGGTTTTGAAATTGTTTCATAAATTGTAGCATTACAAGTTATGTATAACTTTGTATCTTTCTGCTTGTATATGTATTTCATGACAAATCGACCAAGTCATATCACCCTACATCTCATATTTCGATTAAACTGCGTTTTGGGGGTTATCTGGACCGTAGATTTACGCTGTAAAATTTTCAGCTCAATCTGTCAAATGGTTTTCGAGTTATAACCTCAGGCATTATTCAATTTTGCTCAAACCTTCAATTTGCAGCCGGCGATATCTCCAATATCAATGATAGGAGTCGTTTAAACCTATACATCAGAATAATCATCATAAACCATATAATTATGTGGAATAACATTTTCTTAACCCTATTACTGTCGGGGGGGGGCCGAATCGGCCCCCCTTGAGGTTTTTCGCGTATGGGTCATTCATAAGCTCAACTCCAGGAATCTTCAAACTTTGCTGGCTTTTCCTAACATTTCATTGCGCATCGAATGGTGATTACTTTTTCCAAATCCGCGAATTATAGGAGGTCCAGGACCAGTTTTTAGGGGGCGTGGTTTCGGCCCGTTTTGAAACACAAAATCTTGCATGTACTGAAAGCACTCATGGATAATTGTGTATTGAAAGAGAAGTGTTTAAGCAAAAAACAGAAGAATCGGTTAGAAAATTGATTGTTTTTTCAAAACTATCTCGAAAAATTTCAAAATTTTGAATTTTGAAATCCAATTTTTTTTTTTTGAAAAACTTATTTTTTTCACACAATGATGCTCAAGTTTTTTATTTTCAAGAGCGCTCTTATAGCAACAGAGATTAAACCAGCATTGCATGTGAAAGAGAAAACATGCCAAATATATGTGCTTGAAAGTTTCAGCGTGATATACTCTAAATATTTGATGACCTTGATGTCAGGTTCCAAATTGGGCTAACCTTCCAATATAAGTAGATTGGTGAAAAATGAAAAAAAAAAACGAGGATTTAATACATTGCTCAGCAACTCCAATTATTTTCATGTATCAATGTCATCTATAGGCTCTTTCTGATGAAAAGGAATTGAATTCTTTTAGTCCTAGTGACCCTGTTGATAAGGTCATTCAAGTTCACCCAACATCCTTTTTATATAACTCGTTGACAAACGCAGTAGGAGTACTCACAAATGGTCTCAAAATTGTTTTGGTCTCGTCCGATCGATACGCGTCTTCTTGATATGCATTGACCCGCTGTACCGTCACCTTGACCCTTGACCCTTGACCTTGACTCGGGCGGTAAAAATTGATTTGACAAATTTGATCATGATTCGAAAACTATGTGCGTGAGAAAAAAATCACGAATGTAACCAAAATAATGCTACAATATACTTTAGATAAAATTGATTAACGAAAACATTTGCCTGAAAAAAAACTCAGCCCGTTTTTTAACATTTGTTGACCTGCTACAGTCAACCCATGATCCGAGGTCCATTTCTGACTGGCTTATTAAGTGGGAAGACAATTCAAACTGCTTTACAGAGATTTTTTTCGGATTCTCCTTAGCTTGCCATAGTTTCCGAGATAATGGCCACTAATCGTTTTCTGGAATTAATACCATGTCTTGACACAAATAATTTTTTGATGAAGCCCGTCATTTTGACCATTTTTGAACAATAATGACCCCCTAAGGTTTCACCAAGAATGGCAAAATAGAGTTCATTGTCTTCACCTTAGT
The DNA here is from genome assembly GCA_014673585.1 of Semibalanus balanoides. Lineage (NCBI taxonomy): Eukaryota > Metazoa > Arthropoda > Thecostraca > Balanomorpha > Balanidae > Semibalanus > Semibalanus balanoides. Next base: position 1,893 of record VOPJ01005405.1, on the reverse strand, counting down.
CACCCACACCAAGTTTCAGTCTTGCTAGCTCTCAACTATGGCCAAGCGGAGATGCTGAAGGGGGCCGGAATTAAAGCCCCCCCCCCCACCGACAGATTCGTATACTTTTCATCCCTCCAGGAATAGGGTTAAAATTAAACAAAGTTTGAAAATGTGATCTTGAGTAAAATAACGTTTTGTATAATGTGGCCTCTACAAATTATGATGTTTTTTCTTGCCAGCATTAAGACTTCAATATATAAGCCTTCAATAGTAAAAATATTGGAAATCTGCTTTTTCTATAAATATTTTATTTATATTTTTGAATCTGGAAAAATAATGGTCACCAGCACTTATTTTATAATAAATTTACACGTAAAAGTGCTAGAGAGCGCAACCAAACAGCATTACGTTTTCCTTGTCAAATTGTATTAAAGGAAAATAAAGGTAATTGGTTGGTTTATCGTTTAAAATGTAAACTTTTCTAATACGTGCAGGTATATTCAAGGTCCAACAGTTTTAACCCGGCAGTCACTGGGGTATTTTCTGTAACACGAGTCACTGGGGTAGCCCCCTTGTATTTTCGGAACCAATTAGACGATCAAGCTTAATCAAACGGCAATCGATAGCCCAGGAAATTTAATCGACGAAAAATGATTGTTGTTGCCCTAGAGGTTAGTGGTGACGTCACAGGTCAGGTCAAAGGTCAAAATCTAGCCGTTCTAGTTTACATCTAGTTTATAGATAATATTTTCCATTCAAAGCATTTGGTTGCAACCATGATCACCCAGAGTGCTCTCAAAGGAATGACACACATCCAGAATTAGCTAATTGGGGATTTTGGGCAAAATGTCAAGGTCAAGGTCAGGTCACATAAGGTCACTATGCCCTAAAAATATACGAATGTCATGCAACACATATTATACATTCCATTTTACGTGTAAAACTCGAAATTGATACTCATTTTACCACCTCACTTAATGTTCGTGACGTAAAGGTCAAGTGAAGGTCAAATCCATGTCACACAAGGTCAAAATTTGAAGTTGATTAATACAACAAATCAGTGCATTTTTATAGAATGGTTTTGTCTCATAAATACAGTGCAGCTCTTTATTTGTCTGTATCTGATCAAGAAAGGACAAAAAATTAAATTTCAAAATTTGACGTCACGAGTTACCCATACCTTAGATGTCAGCACTCAGTCAAAAATACAGATATCATTTTTAAATTCGGTATGGTGGTTCAATATTTATAGTTATTTGACATATATTCCAAGTTTTTTAAATATCTTTAAAAGTTTTGATTTTTTGTCATTTTTTTAAAAGTAAACTTTTGCAAATTTTGGGTCCAAAATAACTTTTTTTCCCAAAAATCCGAGATAGCCATGTTGTAGCCCTTGATTCTATTTTGTCTGCTACATGGCATTTGTACGGTCTCCCAAAGTTAAGCTGATTTTGGTGTCAGAGTCGTGTGTAGTGACGTCACTAACTTAGCCTTATCTAAAAAAAATGTTATTAAAAAAATGCAAAGGGTGTGAAAGAGATGCACGGTCAGGTACTAAAAGTTTGGCGTTAATAGCTTAATTATTTCGTGCGATATTCCAGATATTCCTCGGGGGGGGGCTAAAAAAGCCCCCCAGTGACTCGCGGGTTAAGTTACCCGGCTGAAAATACCCGAATCTCCCTAAGCTCTTTTGGTCATTTTCGAATTGTTATACAGGTATATTCAAGGTACAACGGTTTTAAGTTACCCGGCTGATAGTACCCGAATCTCCCCTATAGCTCTTTTGGTCATTTTATAATTGTTAAACATACCTATACTTTAACATGATCAAAGGTTATATAAACACGAATTATACAATCAAAATAATAATAATAAAAAAACACACACACACTCACAAGACAAGTATCAGTT
>VOPJ01005396.1:0-13008 GCA_014673585.1 Semibalanus balanoides | reverse complement strand
TTGACCATTATATGGGTTAACTAATAACTAATTCAGAACATTTGAGTGAAATGCCCTAATATCCATTAAGCCTTATTGCAATCAAGAAGAAACCATAAGTTAACTTGTGTTCTCAGATCAGGCAAAAAAAATCCCTACACCAGTAACATCATTGAACCCTGAACACAAGATAAACCCTGAACACAAGATAATTCAAAAGATAATTGCACTACCTGCAATTGCAATGCCTCCACAGCTTTAGCTGATAACACAGGTATGTAGTATGTACCATATTTCAATTTGAATATTACAATTACGCCAATATGATATTGCTATACAAATAATTAAAGTTGAAGTACTGCTTCTTTGCTGTAAGCAATACTTTTTAAGTAAAATTGCTGTCAGTACAAGTCAAAGAATGGTGCTGCCTGAGTTGAAACTGATATTGCCGAGTCTTAAAATAGTAAAATAAAATGCTGAAATTAATTATAGGACATCCACATTGATGTTTCTAAATTTATGTAATTAATTTAAGGTTTTAAAGGTAAGCTGTTATGCTAAACCATAACTCAAACTGAAATGTTATTGTTTTTTTAAGTGTTTTACAATGAGGAAAGCATCTTTGTCAATCATTTTGAGGAAGACGATTAAAGGAATAAAAATATTGTTTGCTTTTACACATGTATCCATCATATAGCAACTCGTTTTTATGTACTCTACTTAACCAATGTAGGAGAAAACCCGAATATTATATAATTTTCGATTGGAAAAAAGTATTGTTCAGATGCGCCATTTTGGCCTCACCCAAGGCAATCCAATATTTCGTGAAGTATCGACATAAACATCTGGTTTAGAACATCCCAAATGGAGAAACATACTCTGTTTAATAGTTATAACCTTCATGTTCTCCACTTAATGCTCATATTTCATATTAAAACCCACCTTCGAGATTCCTATCAGTACCGCCAAAAACTGTCACCGGGAGAAGGCTGCTGGTTATTTTCCACTGAACTCGTTATTTTCGAAACATATTTCTTGACGCTAACACTAATAACTGTCAAAACACATACAATGATTAATACAAAATTATATTCAATCCTGTAATATTATTTTATTTTAAAATCAACAATAAAGAAAACAAAATCATTATCTTGAAACCAATGATAGCATTAATTTTAGCATGGGGCTGTTAAATTTTTGTTCAAAGTGATTTTTTGCCAAAACGGGTCTACCGCGTGCCCAAAGTAGTCTAAATTGTGAGAGACTGAACATTTTTGCATCTATTCCAGCTTCCGGTTGCTGCGCCTAAAAGGTTTCTACTGCAATTAAGTGTTTTTTGTAAAAACTTTCCCAAAATCGGATCAAGTTCTTGATCCCTAAGCATTACATAGGCAAGCCTATGGCAGGCTCCAGGCGCGGATCCAGGATTTCGGTCAGGGGGGCGCGCAATACAAAAAGTTACGCCCTCCGGGCGCACCCTACGGGCGCGCCATAGAAAAGACCCGGTTCAGTGGATAGTGCGCGCTCGCCCAAGCGCCCTCCCCCCCTGGATCCGCGCCTGCGGCTCCGCCACATATGGATCAAATCTCTGACACCTCTCAGGAGGCGTCAAGAACTTGATCATTTCCCATAGACTAGAGCAGGCGCAATCCAGATTTTCTGTTCTGGGAGGGTCGCCCAATACAAAAGCTTTCCCCTCGCCGCGCCATAGGCGAGACCCGGCTCAGAGGGGGGCGCGCGCCCAAGCGCCCCCCCCCCTCCGCTGGATCCGCGCCTGCCCTAGAGTGTCCCAAACTGATCTAATCAAGGGAACCTCTTATCTGGATTAACATGCGTCCCAATTTGAATCCCGTGCGTCAAGGCTAAAGTCAGGGCACGCTTAAGTAGTGAGATAGGTGGTGCTACCAGATTTATGACATCATAAGTGATCTCAGCTGAATATTGGAGTGTCTCAGGCTATTTTTTACATTATGAAGAAAAAGTTGTATTTGAAAATATAATCGGAAAAAAAATACAAGGTGAACTATTTCCTTTAAGAGGGGGCCCTGACGCTCCACGGGCCCCTTGAGATTGCTTTGTCCTCCCATCCATGGGTGAAGTTTCCTATTCAAATGGTGGGGCCATTGCCACACCAACTTTTCGCTTTGCCCTACCAACTTTCGTCAGATTTTATCGTTTTCTGGCGTTAAAATGACAATTTGACACTTCGATATGTAAAATAACCAGGCAAAGTTATATTTTGCCCCACCAACTTTTTCTTAAAAGCTCCACCCATGCTCCCATCCGAAATACAATCCGCCGCCACTGGTTCGTACACCCCTAAGGCGTGGATCCAGGGGCGCTAGGGTGCCCCCCCCCCTGAGCAGGGTCTCGCCCATGGCTTTTTGTATGACGCGCCCCCCTGACCGAAATCCTGGATCCGCGTCTGATCTAGATTATTAATAATTAATTGATTGCAGAAATATTTGCATTTTGCATCAACATTTGCATTTAAATTTTAGTCTCGTTAAAAAAAATGCCTTTTTCAATTTTACGAAGCATATGTAATTTGTTTCATTGTCATGCGTAAATTGTTTAAACTATTAATACTAATTAAACTTGATTTGCAGGTAAAATGACGCTATACCGACATTCCTAAAATATTATTTTTTGCAATAATCAAAGTGTTCCTACCAAATCATCTTCCAATAAAAAATATTGATTACGTCATAGTACCAAAACTATTTTGGTGAATGACTTTATTTACCAGCCTTCTAGTGGTTAGCAGGTACCTATCCGGTATGGGCAATCTGTCAGTGTGGACAATGGCAAGACACTGCTTACGCAGATGATTCAAAACTTGACGCGCTGGATACGCGCTATACCGGTCCTTTGCTGTACAGTACCTACGTCCGCTCAAACTAGTCAGCATTCAGATATGCACCACCGCAGTGTGATTATTTTCATGGTTGAGCTCACTCTCGATTTGCCAACACTGAATTGGCCCATATCCTGAACATTGGATGCGCTGAATACGAAAATATGCCTCTGTAGGGTGGTATTTTTTGTTGTTTACGAGTTATAGCCATTGTAACATTTTTGGGAAATCAAAGGTTATACCTATGACATCATATTTATGCCTTGATACCAAGGTTTGACCAAGGTTTGAGTTATCGGATGCATATTAGTTCATTGGTGTTCAAAGCCATTTTCAAAACAGATATTGTTTTGACACAGTCAAAAAAGCTTTAAATATTATTTGTGGTTGTCCAATGTCCATCTGTATGAATGGTCAGAAGACTATTTTTTAGTTTTTCTTTATGTTCTCGAATGCAATACTGGCTTTGTTCTTAAAAAATATAATGTCAAGTTAGAGGCACCTATCCGGCTACTAAAACTGCTCAGGTACTTTACTGGATTTTCAGACATTCACATGTATAAATCTATTTGAAATAAATGGTTTTATTATGATGCATTTATGCAAGAGTACACCCATATTTTATCAGTGAAAATAGTGTTAAGCCGGTGAAATGTTAAACACAGTTACTGGACTGTTGGTAACATTAAGCAGTCAGAATTAGCCTGATTCAGTTCAGGCATGATTTAGTATTTGTTTCTAGGAAATTGGAATTTGGTTCTATAATATTTGCTGAGTTTCCAAGATTGATTGTTAATCCAGTATCAAACTACTGTAAAGGCTTGCTACTACCACTTGTACCTACCACTTATCAGTACTATTTGATAACATAACATGCTTTGCGAGCATTTTATTTCAATGAATGCTGATTGGCAAATGCTAAATGTTTTCTGTGCGCTGATTGTGACTCATTTTTATGATATTTCTTATGATATTATTTTATAAATCAAATCATGAACATGATTCAGGGAAGACGGAATATTGGTCTTTGTTATCGTTTGTTACCGCCCCGCTCACTGACGTCACCTGGCCTTGAGTGCGACCACTGCCACCAGCCGCAGGCCATCCCAGTCAGGAGCAAATAGCGAGCACCAAAGCGACTCAAACCCGGGCTGCCACTACCGGGACAGGTCAGAAGCACTGTGCTCTCCCACTGAGCTACAGGGGCGGACACCACTGCAATTGATGGCCCCCTCCTTGAATATTTTCTGGATCCACCACTGGGCTAGGTCAGGTTTGGTTATGACATTACAATTGTGCTGTTCTGAGACTCTCGTCTTAAAGGAAATAGTTCACCTTGGATTATTTATTTTTTAATTATATTTTCAAATACAACTTCGTTTCATAATGTCAAAAATAGCTATACATTCGCGCCTCGATTTCCTGGGACAGACGAAGATCGTAAATTATTAATTTTCATCAAAACTATAGCGTTACTCTCTGCGAAACATCAATACGCACGGCTCAGCAATCTAGATTTCGAGAGAAAGTTTTCGAAGATTACTGTTATAGGCCGTGTCCATTGTCCCACATTTCTGACATTCCTTGTTTTAGAACCCACATTCCGTTCGACAAAAAAGTTAAATTATATTTGGCTGGAGAGCCTTTTCAGTCCAGACAACTTGAAGCTAGGGGTTTTTCAACACGGGCTACAAAACTGCTATCTCAGTTCAAAACCCATGTTGAAGGTCAACTATTTCCTTTAACGCCAAACACAAAATTGGAAACTTGTAGCTTGTGCCTTTGTCAGCCAAAAATAGATGAAAATTGGATTTTTGCCGTCAAGGCATGAGCAAAAAGTCTACCTACATTTTTTTTTTTTTTATTTACATATTTCAGACAGGGGCGTATTACAAGCCAAAGGTTTAAAATTGTGTTTGGCTATTCAAATAATATTTCAGGTACCCCACACTCCACAGGGGTGTAGCTTCTCCCAAAAAAATTGAGGGGGCTGAGGCCTGAGCCGGGGGATTTTTTTTTAAGTAGGTAGGTACTATCAAAATCATTTTCAAATATAAATGTCTCCGGTCTCACCAGTTTGAACCACTTCCTTGTTGCTTACCTAGAAGTTGCTTACCTAGAAGTAAAGGAAAGAGGCAAGGGAACAGGATAGCTCATAGGAAGCTGCCTCTTCTCAGTCATTAGTTGTTGGCGATGAACTTGTCGTATCTGTTCTTGAAAGTGTTTGTGTTAGTGCTTTGAACGACCCATTCTGGTAGTTCATTCCATCGATTTACTACTCTTGATGTGAAAAACTTACTCTCTTGTTGTTCGATGACGACTCTTTCCTCAGCTTTTAAGACGCTGCCCTCGGTCCTTTGGTGTATCCAGTCTCGAGAAAATATCACTCTCTCCTCCTTCAATACCTCTGAGTTATCTTGTGAAGACTTCGTCATGTCACCACGGTGTCTTCTGTCTTCCAATGTTGTAAGGTTGAGTCTTTTTAGTCTTTCTTCATATTGTCAAAGTTAAAGATTGACCTACTGTTGTTGCCAATGTTGCCAATGTTGAGCTGAACTGAATAGGATCCTGTAGGTACCCATGATTTTAGAAATGATCAGGTACGTACCTACATAACACACCTGTGTGGTTACCACATGGGTTTAAGATGGGCTACATGGGCTTAGCATGGGCACGGGCTTGCGTATGGGATTGGCATGGGTCTTATCATCCCATGTTGGCTGAGGTGGGCACAAGTGAACATGGGGAGGACGTGGGACCTCTATGGGCCCCCATGTGGGTTTGAGGAGGTTAGAAGGTGGGGTGCTAGTCTATATGGACATGGTAACCACGTGGAAACCTCTTCCAAGACCACGTGGGAAAGGTGGGCAGCCCTCATGATTACCATGTGGTTATCATGCGTCTGTGTTATGTGGGTAACCAAGGGGGCACGAAGGCCATACCCCCCCTTTCCCCAGAGCAAAATAAATTTACTCTAGATCAAGATAAAATGGGATTCTCTGACGACCTGATCCTCCCCCGCTCAACAACAAATGGCTGAGAAGCATTTTTTCGACATGCCCCCCCCCATCCCTGAGAAAATCCTGGATACTTGCCTGATTATAATTATGTATTATTATCAGTGTGAAATATGAACTAGGTCTAAATTCCGTGAGCCTTTCAAATATGCACAATATGGCGCACTCCGGTCTCCGATTGGTTTATTTCGAAGCAAAAACGGTCTTTACACTGTACCAAACGGTTCTATGTCCATAATGATATATAACAGATAATCAATGAATCTCATAATAATGTAACGTTTCACTTACCTCTACTGAAATCAAGAAAATCACAATAAAAAACACATTCTTCACATCATCACACGACTGCTGAATCGTGCTCGCACTAAAAGCTGGAGTTTGCACAGCAAATGGCCGCCAGGTACCATTTGTGAGTCTGGTTGTTATGACATGCAAGCAAATGGTACCAGGTAATTATTTATAGTTGATAACGTTAAATATTTATTTATTCATAAATAAATAAAATAAATAAATAACAATTTGATTGCGACTTCATTACACCCTGGCTCACTAGCGGTTCCTGGCGGCCAACTACTGAGACTTCAGCTTTTGATGCGAGTCCCTGAATCGAACACGCCGACGCAAAGCAGAGTGTTGGTGATATTTTGTACTCATGATGCAACAGATCAAAGACAAATAAAGCATTTCGCAATCAATTTTTTGTCGACGTGGTTTAAATATTCGCCTTTAATAAACATAATTTTTTTCACCATGTATTACGAAGAATCATGTCCGTATATTATTGACTCACCACAATAGGTTTACACACGATTCCAACCATCACTATTTGTCAGAATCTTTGAAAAGTACGCGTACCTTACACACTTTCACACAGCTCACACACAAGTCATAAAAAACGTGAAAATAGAGGACGCTCTGAAACTTTGTCAAAATGCTCTGAAGAGGCAAGAGATGGGCTTCCACAAGCAAAAAATCCGAGGACACTAAAATGGTCCTCGAATGTGACTTGGTGTCCTCGAATTGCGGAAGTGTAACCAGAAAATGTCCCCAAAAGTGACGACGTACAAGTGCACTGACACACACACACACAACACACACACCACACACACACACACACACACACACACACACACACACACACACACACAGCCTATGTGGAGGGCGATGCTCCGCGATTAGCGAAATGTCATCTGTTGATTACCGTGGCAACGACTGTGGACATTTCCTGTTGGCCGTCTCTCTCGTATGAGCGACACGAGCGCGCCGCCGGCTGTGGTGCCCACGCCGTGGGAGCATTGGTTTTCCGTCCGGCCGGCCCGCCGCCCGACCGTGCGCTGCGCACTGCCAGGCCGCCATCACAGTGCGTATCAGCTTATAAGGCGATCAGCCAGGGTCGACCGCCGAGCTGTAATATCGACAGATTGACGGGCGCCCCCGTCCGACACCGCCCTGACACGGTGACAGACCGCCTGTCACGCCGCCCCCGTCCGACACAGTGATACGGAAAACGACAGCCCGACATCTGGCGGAGGATGTCAGCGGCTCCCTTTGGATTCCCTTAGTCCGCCTGTCCCCGGCGCTGATGACGGAAAATCACAGCAGAGGCGGCTGTTGTCAGTCAGTGAAGCATGACGGCCCAACTCGTAGAAACCGTGTGGTCTGCTGAGTGGACCACAATTGAGTGGAGCCGTGCCTGGCCCATATGGCCGGACACCTGTCACAGAGAGAGAGACGTTACTCTTCGAGAGAGTAGGTTAATTGACTGATGTGGTATCCGGCTGGTCGTCATACGTGATACGGCCACTTCTGATGAGCATAGTTTGTTCGTTATGCGCGTTTTTCAGTGTCTCTCCTTTGTCTTCCGTTAGCTCTCGGCATACTGGCTCGTATACATATAACTGGGTTGTTACTTGTATATCATTTCGCTTTGGTCGGTGTGAGTATCGTACTGTTTCAGTACACAATACCATTTTACGATGCCGCTCTACTTTAAAGACCATTGCTTTGGTTATCCGAAGTACGTTTCCTCCTATTTTACTGTTACCGTTCACGATCTCCACTTCTCCACTTCCTGTCTAGAATCCATCCTCTGTCCACCCCTGTCTACCCTCGTCCACTCTGGTCCACCTTCCGTCCACCGCTGTCCACCAGGGTCGGTCGGTCTGTTGGCGGCCACGGTCACCACTTCCTGGAGTGTGCGTGACGCCGGCGGGTCGGTCGGCCGGCCGGTCGCGGTGGTCTCCGTGTGGTCTTCGTGTGAAGGTCCCGTGGCCGTGACACAGTTCGGACAGCGGCCGCCGCGCCGGTGGACACAAACACGTCAGCGGCGCTGGCCGATCGCCGCCCAAACTGGACACGGCTGTGGAGCCGAGGCAAGAGAGAGGGGAAAGAGAGGGGAAAGAGAGGGGTGAAGATGGGAGTGGTGATGGAAAAGGAGGAAGAGAGATAGGAAGGGGGCTGACATGGGCGGAAGAGAAGCGGATGAATGAGATGGCATGGTGACGTGACCTAGTTTCTGGTCTGAGGGGCGAGGAGGCTGGCTGGTCTGCCTCTAATGGAGATGACGGGTCTGTAGCCAAGCCTGCTGTCTGGACACATCCGGCTGCAGACTACGTAGGATGACCGGCATGAGCTCCCCGGATAGGGCCGGGATGACCGGCATGAGCCAGCTCCCCGGATAGGGCCGGGATGACCGGCATGAGCCAGCTCCCCTGATAGGGCCGGGGTGACCGGCATGAGCCATCTCCCCGGATAGGGCTGGGATGACTGGCATGAGCCAGCTCCCCGGATAGGGCCGGGATGACCGGCATGAGCCAGATCCCCGGATAGGGCTGAGATGACCGGCATGAGCCAGCTCCCCGGATGGGGCCGGGATGACCGGCATGAGCCAGATCCCCGGATGGGGCCGGGATGACCGGCATGAGCCAGATCCCCGGATAGAGTCGGGACGGAGAGCGTGGGATCCGTGCGCTATAGGGTGGAGCAGGCGGAAAGTACGGAGCGCGATTCAGGGAGCGGCCGGCGGGGCCGTCCCAGGCCACGGCAGGGCAGCGCGGGTCTGGTACTGAGTACTGACAAGCGGGCGGTGGCCGCCCAGTGGCCAACTCTCACCACTCAGAGTCACGTTCTGTCGCCTGGGACGCCCTGGAGCGGCTTCTGATGGTGCTGTCGTCTACCACCTCCGAGCTGCCTGCTGTGCCCCCTGGTGGCGCGACATAGTGATGCTAATGGCATCAGCAGTGGCATGTTGCCGGCCGGGAAAGTAATCAAGGGAAGAGCCGAGGTCGTGTCGGACCAGGTGGCCGGCCGGCACGCAGGACATCTCTCACCGCAGGCTGCTAACGCGAGTCACATGCAGCGGCCGTCAGCTGGTCACTGAAATCAGCTGCCAGTGGCCGTCGGCTGGTCACTGAAACCAGCTGCCAGTGGCCGTCAGCTGGTCACTAAAATCAGCTGCCAGCGGCCGCCAGCTGCCCACTGAAACCAGCTGCCAGTGGCCGTCAGCTGGTCACTGAAATCAGCTGCCAGTGGCGGCTGATGACCACTGAAATCAGCTGCCAGTGGCGGCTGCGGGCTGACAGGCGTCATATGAGGCCGACTGACGCCGGATCTGTCAGGCCATAGAGTCTGACTCGGTCCGTGAGGATCGGAAGGCGTCGGATCTGTCAGGCCATAGAGTCTGACTCGGTCCGTGAGGATCGGAAGGCGTCCTGCCCGGTACGGACTGCGGCTTTGATGTGGTGCGGTCAGCGGTGGGATGTGTCGGTTTCCCTGGCCTTGTGGGCATCTTACGTCTGGAATCGCCGAGTGATGCACCTGTGCCGACGGGTAATGAGCCGCTGGCGTGACCTTTTTCGGCACGGCTTCCGGTGTTGAGCCGGGACTGAAAAACCGCCTGATCTTCGCTTAGTGATGTGCTTTCTCTGTGGCTATTCCTGTACTTTCCGCAGTAGTTGAGACGGGACCACCCAGAAGAGGTGGAGACCTGATGGGCGGCCCTCATCATGCCAAGGAACTCTGTCTCATTGAGGCCAACAGGCATGGTACTCCGGCAGAGAAAGCGACCCTTCCCAGATGAAAATCGTGTTCTCCAGGTCGGTGAGAAGCCGCTCTCCTGGCCGAGAAATGTTGCCCTCTCGACCTCTGGCGTCGAGTACCGCTCCATACCGAGCCAGCGGCTGACCTCCCAGGCGGAGCCGTCTGTGGCAGACAGCGGCGTCTGATGGCGGGCCGGGGTGCAGCTCGGCTCGACCTGGCGCCGGATTTGGACCGCGCACTCGGCGTAGTGACGAGGCGGCGTGTCCGGCTGCCCGGCCCCTCGGAGGCCGCGCCTATTGCTCAACTGACAGAGTCACAACACTGTCACCAGTCGCAGTCATCGCTGGTCCTGACGCTGACGCTGTCACCGCCACCGCTACTGTCACCGTTACTAGCTGCAGCTGTGGGCTGGACATCAGCCCGTGTTGAGCGAAGTACCTGCTCATCATGGCCATCCGGTGAACGTGTCGCTGGCCATCCGGTGATCGTGTCGCTGGCCATCCGGTGAACGTGTCGCTGGTCCGGGCGGTACCCGTCACCTGCCGTGTATCGTGTGCTACTTCCGCTGCTGAGTGCGGTGGGAGTGAGCGGCCGGTCAGGCTAGACACGCTAACCCCGGCCAGCGGCGCTGCGAGGGCCAGAGACACGGCGGCGCCGTGTCTCTGCGGTCGCTGCTGATATGATTAATGGCCACACCTGCGTCTTTCCGGCCGGCCGGTCGGGCCGCTATGTCGGCCGGCTGGTGTGCTGTGGTGATGGCGATGGTGTATTGGCGGCTATGGGCAGTGAGTCAACACTGATCACGCAATCCCAGCCGCCGGACGTCCAGCTGCTGACCCTGTGCTGTACTGCGCTGTGTGACCGCCGACGCTGAGTATGGTGTGCTCGGGCAGGCGGACCGAGTCGGTGGTCTCTGATGACGCAGAACGCGGTGACTGACCTGGTCTGCCAACACGCCGATGTTGCGGCACCAGGGCGGCTCCGTCACTGTGTCAGAGCCCCGTCACTGCGTCAGAGCTCCGTCACTGCGTCAGAGCTCCGTCACTGTGTCAGAGCTCCGTCACTGTGTCAGAGTTCCGTCACTGCGTCAGATAGCTCCGTCACTGAGAGATGATACAGAGCGGCTCCCTGGTCAACTGAACTGTCGAAGGCTGCCTGTCCAGCTTGGACGATTCAGAGCCACGCGTCCTGTGTCAGAGAGCTCGTCACTGGTGTCATAGTTCCGTCACTGTGGTCAGAGCTCCGTCAACTGAAGTCAAAGCGTCCGTCCACTGTTGGTCAGAGTTCCGTGTCTCACCTAGCGTCAAAGAGCTCCGTCACTGTGTCAGAGCTCTCCGTCACTGTGTCAGGAAGCACTCCCGTGCACTGTGTCAGAGCTCACCGTCACTGCGTCAGAAGCTGAGCTCTGTTCACGCGTCAGAGGCCTCCGTCCAACTGTGTCAGAGGCTTCGTCAGCTGTGTCAGAGCTTCGTGCACTGTGTCAGAAGCTCCGTCACTGTGTCAGAGACTCCGTGCACTGTGTCAGAGCTCCGTCACTGCGTCAGAGCTCCGTCACTGTGTCAGAAGCTTCGTCACTGTGTCAGCAAGCTTGCCGTCCCACTGTGTCAGACGGCCGTCTATCTGAGAGAGTGTCACAGAGCTACGCAGTCTCACTTTGTTGGAGGTCAGAAGAGCTCCCCGTCACTGCTTTGCAGAGTTACCGTCATGTGTCAGAAGCTCCGCTACTGTGATACCAGAGCTCCGTAATATCACTGCGTCATGACGCTCTCAGTTCATGAGAGAGTCTATGTATGCTCCGACTGTGTCAGAGCTCGTCACTGTGCCAGAGCTCCGTCACTGTTGTCAGAGCTCCGTCACTTGCGTCAGAGAGCTTCCGTCACTCAGTGTCAAAGAGCTGCCGTCACTGTGTCAAGAGCTTATCATTGCCGAGTTGCAACGACATAATAGGTGCTTGAAATGCTGGTTAATCTGTGTATGGGCGGCCAACGAAGCGCGTGGAAACGAGGATGGGCCGTCCTCGCGCCCTCTGAAGATGACTCCACGGTGGCCGGCACGGTGGGTTGATCTCCCATGCTGTCCGCGAACGTGTCGGCCTATTACACAGACGCGCCGCGGACATTTGTACCCAACCTCCAACATCGCGATCCTCCACTTTCGGCTTGGCCCGGTCGTGGTTAAGTGGCGGCGTGCAGTATGGCCTCTGTGTCGTCACGGGCCGCCCCCGCCCGCCGCCGCCGCCGCCGCCGCCCAGGTGACTGCGTTGTTCTGTACACGTGGTGGCGCCGAGCGGTTCTCTCCCTGTGTGGTGTGTGGCGACCAAGGCCAGCGACCGCCGCCGCCCGCCGCCCGGCCGCAGCCCGCAGCCCGCTTCAGTTGGACGGTGAAAGCGTGTCTAGTCGGCGGGACTGTGTGAGCGCTGTGTTCAGACGGCGGGTGTTAGAGTTGGGTGAACGCTGGTGAGGCGTAGAGTTGATGCTTCGCTCGCAGAGAAAGAACTCGGAGCGCGCAGGCAGGGCACTACGGGCAGAGGCAGGGAAGCGGCTGTGGGCGCTCGGTTGTATGTAGAGGAGACTCGTGCTCTAGCTGCTAGACTGCACAGCTTTCATGGATGGCATCATGCTGGAGTCGCTGAAGGCCAAACTGAAGGTGGGTGTTCGCTACTGACGAAGAGCGGTCCGATTTTAGGACTGTGGTTGCAAAGCTTGGGGCTTTGTTCCCAAGCCGTACAAAGCTTGGGTTCTCGGCAGACACAAATCAAGCTCAAGAGCGTAGGGAGGAGTATGAAACTAACATTCTGTCTTGTCGAATATCGAAAGCTTTGTATTATGTCGGCCGTGTTGCCTTACGTGCCTGGCCTGGTGGTATGCTCCTCTGCGGATGACTTTGTGCACCAGAGACGATGGGACGGAGAGGTATTGTAAACTGTTTCCGTTCTTCGGTTAGTTTCGAAATGTCACCACTTATCAAATTGAGGGCACATTGTTAGCGTTAACAATATAAGTGTAACATGCGATTTGTGCGTGGAATTCAGAAGCGGACTCCAGAATAAATGTCTCTCCGTAAAGTTCCGTGACTGTCAGATCTTAAGATAAAATGCTTCAGTGCATCTTGGAT
>VOPJ01005395.1:0-13010 GCA_014673585.1 Semibalanus balanoides | reverse complement strand
GCCCCTCATGGCCCGGTACGCACTGAAGGGCTGTGAGGAGTGCGCCGACCGAGCGTGGCCCAGCGGTGGCGCGGCCAGGTGGACGGCGGGCTGGCTGCACTGAATACCGGCCCACCGAGATCAGAAGCCGCCGCCGACAGCCCGCGGCGCCGGCGCCTTTGATCTCGGCTCTAATGTGGAGCCGCGATTATTGTTGCCGCCGTTGTTTGTATTAAGCATCGGCAGCGGTGGTGCGGTGCGGAGGAGCGGTCGGTCGGCACCTGCCTCCTCCTCCTCCCCGCCGCCGGCCGTTCGTCACCGCTCTGCGCCGCTCTGTACCGCGCGGCGCGACAAACCGTGCGAGTCCGGTGTCGCCTCGTCTGGCGGAGCGGCCAGCGCCAGTCGATCTCGGCACCTGGTCCCCGTCGGACGCACCATGGCTGCGCTCCTGCAGGTAGTCGCGCTGACAGCGCTGTGGCACGTGCCACTTCTGACCGCGGTCCGAGCGGCGCCGCCGCCGGCCGAGCTGCAGCAGCAGCGCTGGGCTGCCGCAGCTTTCGAGCTGACCAGCAGCCTGAACTGCTCTGCCGGACTGCTGACGTCGTCAGACCGCTGTGAACACCTGCGACTGGTCAGCCGTCAGCGGACAGCCGTCTACATCGCCGAACGTCCGGCCGGCGCCCAGCTGATCACCCTGCTGCCCGACGGAGAGCTGTCGGCTCCGTCCGACGCCGACGCCGTGCTGGTGATAGACCCTTTCCCGGACGCCGCGTGGGGTCACCTGGTCACCGTGTTCACCGTGCAGCGCAGCCACAGCGGACACAAGTGCGGACCATTCGGCGGCGTCAAACTAGGTACGGACCACTGCCCCGACTGTCTGTCTGTCTGTCTCTCTCCGCCTGTCCGACCAGCGGGCCGGCAGTTTAGGTGTGCGACTATGACCGTGGCCTGTTTCCAGAGCGGCTGGCAGCGCGGCCCACACTGTCAGCTATCGACCCTCCTTCGCCAGTCAGCAGTGACACCGAACAGCCACACGAAACACAACAAACGCCGGCCCAACACCCTGGGTTTTTTTTCCCCCCCCCCCCCAAAGCTATCGGACCCTCCTCCCGCCAGATCAGCAGTGACACCGAACAGGCCCACAACGAAACACAACCACGCCGGCCCACACTGTCAGCTATGAACCCTCTCTTCGCCAGTCAGGCAGTGACACCGAACAGCCACACGAAAACACAACCACCCGGCCCAACTGTCCAGCTATCGCTCCTTCGCCAGTCAGCAGTGACACCGAACAGACACAACGAAACACAACCACGCCGGCCACACTGTCAGCTAATCGACCCTCCTCCCGCCAGTTCAGCAGTGATCACCGACAGCCACACGAAACAAACCACGCCGGCCCACACTGTCAGCTTATCACCCTCCTCCGCCAGTCAGCAGTGACACCGAACAGCCACACGAAACACAACCACGCCGGCCCACACTACACACTCTATGCTAGTAATGCAAATCAACATTGATCGCCAGTAAAGGATACGATCTGCTCAGGATCTCAGTGATCTGAAGCAGCCGATAGCCGACTGGTGGTAGGAAGAGACTATGGAGTGGCCGCTCAACTCGATACTCGCTACTCAAGATTAAAACGGAACAGCATGGGGCGTTCCAGTCTTCTCAGCTTCATCAGCTCTTGGTTCTATTTAATTCCATATTTATTGACAGGGTCTCTGTAAAAAATCGTCCTGGCCCCTATATCCTTCTGAACAGAATGCGAGCTCCATTTGGCTTCTTGATTCCAACAGGGACGGTCCAGAGCCTTAGCGAGAGGGGGCAACTTGGCAAGAGGGCCCCCGGTTGGTCTGAAAGGGCCCTCGGTCAGTGCGAAGGGCACTACGCTGGTTTGAAATGCATTTTTATACCTGAGTATTTGTTAAATCAGAGTTTTTGAATTGTATGGCTTATGCCGGCCTGAAATGGCGACCTTCAGACGGTCTGAGAAGGTATTTTTAGGCATTGGGTATTTCAAGACAGATTGGCAGGACCAATACCTTCTGACCTCCAGAGGGCACACTGCGACCCACTTTGGCCTCCAAAGGGACCTCCAGAGGCCCACTTTGGCCCTTAAGTCTCTAGAGGCCATTCTGACATCCAGTTGGCCTCCTCTGGCTTCCAAAGGGCCCTCTCTGACCTCTAGAGAGCCCATTCTGACCTGGATCCCAAATGGGCCCTTCGGGCCCATCTTGGCTCCAAGTCACTTGGGGGGGGGGGGATATATATTCCCGCTCATAGGCCTTGAAGGGGCATGGTCAGGTGCCCCTCCCCTCTGCAACCTCCACTGGTCATCCCAAGAGGATACATATGGTGCTTGGTTCATAAACCAAGTATCAATTCCTTTCCGCCAGTTATTTAATTTTTCTTCCATTCCGTTCCGATCCGTTCCATTAAAAGGCAGAAGTCTGAACAGCTTTACCGTTCTATTGCGTTCCATAACCAGCATAGTGACCCGTTTTGTGTTCTGTTGTCTATATCTGCACACACTGCACTGTGCCGCGCGTATATCGCTGCACTGTGCCGCGCGTATATCGTACACTGTGCTGCGCGTATATCGCTGCACAGTGCCTGCGCGTAATCGCCTGCACAGTGCACAGTGCCGGCGCGTATATCGCTGCACAGTGGCACAGTGCCGCGCGTATATCGCTGCAACTGTGCCGCGCGGTAATATCGCTTGCACAGTGCACAGTGCCGCGCGTTAATCGCTGCACTGTGCCGCGCGTATATCGGCTGCACAGTGCCAACAGTGCCGCGCGGTATATCGCTCACAAGTGACATGCGCGCGTATGATCGCTGCACGTGCACAGTGCCGCGCGGTAAATTATCGGCTGCACTGTGCCGCGCGTATATCGCTGCAACTGTGCGGCGCGTATATCGCTGCACAGTGCAAGTGCCGCGCGTATATCCTGCACTGTGCCGGCGCGTATATCGCTGCACAAGTGCACAGTGCCGCGCGTAATATGCTGGTGCACTGTGCCGCGCGTATATCGCTGCACAGTGGCAACAGTGCAGCGCGTATATCGCTACAACTGTGCCGCGCGTATATCGCTGCACAGTGCACAGTGCCGCGGCGTTATTCGCTGCAACAGTGCACAGTGGCCGCCGCGTATATCCGCTGCACTGTGCCGCGCGTATATCGCTGCCACAGTGCACTGTGACGCGGCGTATATCGCTGCACTGTGCTCGCGCGTATATTTCGCTGCACAGTGCCGCGGCGTATATCGCTGTCACCTGTTGCCGAGCGTATATGCTACAACTGTGCCTGCGCGTATATCGCTGCACAGTGCCGGCGCGTCTATTCGCTGCACAGTGCACAGTGCACCCGCGCGTATATGCTGCAACCAGTGCACAGTGCCGCGCGTATAATCGCTGGGCACCTGTGCCGCGCGTATATCGCCTGCACAGTGCACAAGTAGCCGCGCTATATCGCTGCACAGCCCGCCGAGCTGCACCGCAGGCTGCAGACACTCAGTGACCGGGGTTTACCGGGCGGCAGAGACCACCGGACCCGGGGCAACTTTCCGAAGTCTCTCCTAACTCGGCCAGATCGCGGCCATTTTCGGGTCTCCTCTAACTCGCCAGACCGGCTTTTTGGAGTCTCTCTAACTCGCCAGATCGGGGCCTTTTCGGGTCTCTCTAACTCGCCAGATCGGGGCCATTTCGTGTCTCTCTAACTCGCCAGACCGGGGCCTTTTTGGGTCCTTCTAACTCGCCAGACCGGGGCCCTTTCGAGTCTTTGTAACGCGCTGGACTCGAGACTGCACACTCCTTCGGAAGGATTGCTGGCTATATCTAGTGGTTTCCTTGCCTGTTTTGAGTAATATCACCTATATTTGTAATGGAAGTTAGCATAAGACTAATACGATAAATCACCATTTTTCATTTAGTGTTTCGGGTGTGTAACAGTGTAAAATAAGTATATAAAAAATAACCTCATGCTCATATTATGTATAAATACTACATACATAATATGAGCATGAGGTTAATTTTATATATACTTATTTTACTAATAATGCTCAGAGTAACGTTTGATTTCATAAAGAACAGTGTACTTAAAATAGATAAGCGCTGGAATGCTCACTGATAAAATTGAACAACTAGCAGATGTAATTCATCGTTTGTATTATAAATGCGTGCATAATGTTTGCACTGCTTAGAATATACGCATGGCTCAAATAATTAATGCCGGGCAGCAATTTTCAACGTTTGAAAGGCACACACATGCGAAGTAAGCTCAAACCGATCAAGTTTATTTCTCAGGACTTGACAGCGAAGTCTTACACCGGTTTTTAGCCGCTAGATCATACAACAGTTTTTCTAGTCAAGGTCATTTGTCAGATTCTCCGCCTGAAAATACCATTCATTAAGTCATGATAATTAATTCAAATATATTTAATTCATATGACTGGTCTAGCTTTCGCTAACATAAATGTTTGTTTAAAACTTCACTGCTTCATCATCGTTGAAGTGAAGCCGTATTTTGTTCTGGACGATATTTGTTTTCATGATAAGCAAATATGTGATTTATTAAGTAAAGTAAGAACAATTGAGAGAGAGAGAGATACAATTTATTTCAGCATACGTCACACATATATGCAGATATGTTCGATTGGCGTAAAAGCGCTTGGGGCGCTTATAACACCGCGCCGCTCCGAATATCATCACAACTGGTCAGTCATTTTTTTTTCCTTCTTCTAAAACACTACTACACTACATATACACAAACACTACACTACATCACTTATCGACTATTTAGCTAAGAAAATTAAATTTAAGCAAACATTACAAACTTTTGTAATTTATCGAGTGGTCTGCAAAACAGGGTTATCAACCCCAGCCTAGCCGAAGCGCCTGTCCGAATCACGCCCCGCGCCCACAAAGTACCAGATATTCAAGAATTCAGCTCCCAGTGAGTGAGGTGCATATTCTGCCTTTGGGTTAAGTTCGAGCAAATCTCTGTGTTCGGTGGAGGAAATTAAACATTATTGTCTTGTATCGCCAATTCTAATGTAGACGAAGTAGAAAAGCAACACCATTTTTGGTCATAAAACAGTTCAAGTCGATTTGGTTTTACTATTTTATGTTGCCTCGAATATTGTATATTTGTTCGTGACTTTGGTTTTCATTACGTTGTGTTCATTTACATTTCCCTTGAGCTTCAAATGTTGTATTGCTTCAATGCTTATGCCATTTAAAAACGTCAATGACCAGGTACGTCGCCGACGTCCCTGGTCAGGAAGTACATTGTGTTAGTACAGGGAAGTACAGGGTCGCAATCACACATTTTTGAAAACTGGGGGGTCGACCTCCCACACACACTCTTTTTATGGCGGAAGCTGATTCCAGTTATCATGTAGGTAATTCCTATTATAATATAAATTTAAATATAACAAATACGACGTGGAAATGGGCAGTTACGCATGAGTCAGTTACGAATGAAACTTCCTTCGTTTTTCCTTCAACACACAGCCGCTCCGAAAAGAAAACGACGGAAATTTCACCCGTAACATGGTCTATGCCCATGGCACTCAAATGCGACATACGTGAGGGGGAGGCACTACGTTTGTGGTGTACACAGTAGTGGTTTCAATTGGTTATCCAAATTTTGGTTGCTAAAAAATTGTGTGACCGACTCGGTAACCGGTCGGACAGGTCGGTAAATTTTTTGACACTTTTCGGACAGCTTAATCTCAAACAATTCACCTTTGTGTCACATTTTACGCGTTCTTATTTCTATCCAGCAAATTGATACACAATTTGCTCGAAATCCAATTAATTAATGTAAATGTCTTTGGTCTTCCTTGCGGCATACACTATTTTGCTTTGCAAATGTATTTATTTCCTTTTTCAAAATTATAATGTTTTGTTAAAAAGTGTACATGTGCGTTTTATAAATTATGATGCTAACAAAGCTATTTTTGCCAGTGAGTATAAATAAGTACACTTTTTGAAAATCGGTCAAATCTTGGACATATTCGGCCTCAACGCAAATCGGTTAATATTTAGACAACCAATATGCCTCCTGTTCGGTATTGGATTGGTTTTGGTCAGTATTTTTTTTTTTAAATGACATCACTAGTACACAGTATACACGGTCATATCTTATAAATACAATTTAAATTAGTAGTCTTCAAAGCTTGCCAGCCCTGGACTGATACAAGAATCATGGCCATCAGGTCCTTTTTAAAAGAAGATAATTATTGAAAACCCATCCAACCTTGCCTTACTGATAGCCGATAGGTATAAGATAGATACCTATCTGAACTAGCAGCATCCGTTGTAGTAGCCATTTAACCCTCGCCCGTGCAACGTCCAATACCTAACGTGACCGTGCAGGGAGGGGGGTACGCCCCCTGGCGTTTTGTCCCTAATGAGCTAGAGCTTCGATTCTAAAACCAGCGTGCTGCTTGTGATGAGAGGAATCCGTTAATACTCAATTTTAAGTTTCTTGGTCATTAGGTGACCTCTGAGATCATGTCAATGACCCAGATATCATCTAAATTGTGCATTTGTAGAAATCAAATTATTTTCTAGGTAAAGTCGTGAATGAACAAACAATTATGAAAAATAGGTGCTAAATTGGAAATCAGCGTCACAAGACTACCATAAGTCTTAAGACACAAGTCTTAAGACTACTATAATCCAAAAAGGTCATCTCAGGTCATCGGAGGTCAGTGACCTCAGTTGACCTGTGAAAGAGCATGACCCGAGTGAAACATATAATTGTGTTAAGTGAAAGCCAAACTGTAAAAAAGATCGGCGTCAAAAAATGTTTTTGAAACTGCCAGAGGCAAAGAAGTCATCGAAGGTCACGATCTCAGTGGAAACCATAAATGTCACCTGGTAACACCTATGCATATGGCACTGAATTACAAACACTTGGAAATTGCGCAAGCTACAAGCATCGGTACTACGCAGGGCACTATATACTGGGTACTCCAAAGTTTGTTTTGTATACACTAGAAATACACTACTAATACACTATGACGACCAATACACTACAATTACATCTATACCAGAATACACTACTAATACATTCTTTGACCCATTAAGAAAATACAGGAAATTCACAACTAAAATACACTATATAATATACCAGATGATATGGCTGTCATCCATCGTCGCCGTACATGTAGGTTTTGTTTCGATCTACACAACTTCATATATCATCGTGAATAGGTAAAAGCACATTGTCCTCTCGCGACTCCAGTTCGGGCGAGTTGTTTATGGAAACAGCGGCCGATATCTTGGTAAACTGACAAAAAGTAGTCGGACGGGCGGCGCGAGGGTTGCATACTTTGCTAATAACTCGAAGAACCGTTGGTTGGGCTTGAACATTTTGGATCCCAAAAATAGGGAAGATAAACACGCGTCCAACCTTTACTTCTATGATGCAACTTGAATATATTTCCTTGAAGAATAGTTTCTCGAACAAACTCTGGGCTCTGAAAAAGGGGCCTTTTAACGTAACCCTATGGGCAAGTACGAGAAGTCACGCCCATGCTACCATACGACTTTGGACCCCCGGGTACTACGGGACGCCAGTTGTGCCTGACATGACCTTGAGAAACTGGTCATAGGTCACGGGTCATGAAGGGTAGAAGTATATTGTTTGGAGCATGTGTTAAATTGTTCAAACTTAGGGTACAGAAAGTTGCATTGCAATCGGTTGATATCTACGCAAGTTAATCTAAAAAACGAAGGGGTGGCATCCCCCTGCACTGGAGAGGGATAATTAGGCTCTACTATTATGTACAACCTGCAAATTGTTAACTCCAATTTGTCTAGAGCTCTATCCAAGGTTGTAGTTTCCATTCGCGAAAGGTTTGCATATTTTGGGTTACAAATCTGGAAAGGTTATGTATGGTTCATTGAGCATAATTATTTCCAGAGTATGAAAATATATACTTATGTTTTGTCGAAATAAAATTATATACATTTTGAAAGATCAAGGTATAAATGGTTACTGTGCTTTGAAACCATTTGCACTGTTACCAATTGTTTGCTACCGCTGACTGCCATCGGCCATCGTGATTTACTATCCGTATGTATGTACCTTTATGAAACACTATACCTTTATTTAAATATTTGTCGTCATACCGAGATGTGCAACGAGAAGGGGTTACCTGAGGCTTGGTTCCACTCACGGTTTGGCTCCAGTATAACAATTTCGTTTTCAACGACCTAAAATCAGAATTTTCACGCCGCTTCGCGGCGTCACATCCGTGGCCATTACCATAACGAAGTCATCGTCACCGTCTTCGGTTCGTTGTAACGCTGAACTGAATGGATGACATTTTTAGCTTCCTGTCCTCCACAAGGCCCAGCCCACCGTCCATATTTCTAAGTTCTATCAAGCCAACACGTCATAATTTCGCTTTATAACAAATACCTTCTAACAGTAACATAAAAATCCACATTAAAAATGCTTGAAAAGTTTAAATCAAATGGGAGTATACTTTTGCGTCGTTTCAGCCGACCCCTCACTAAAAAATCCTCGGCGACGCCCCTGCAGGCAGGTATAGGTATAAAGGTGGTCGGTGCGTTCTCGACCTGATGCGTGTCGGCCGGCGCTCAGCTCAGCGGCTGCTGCTGTTCAGTTCAGTGTTCAGCCTGGAGGCAGTCCTCCTCCTCGGAAAGCCAGCCCCACCGCGCCGCCGCGCCTTTGATGTTGCCGACTGGGCAGCTGGCGCGCCGCGGCCGGCCGACGCGGCCGAATATGGTCTCGCAACTGGGGGCGTGCCCGCCTGCCCGGCACCGCGAGCTCCGCTGAACGGCCTCACGCTGCTCTCACTATCACTGTTAGTGTTACTAGTTGGTGTCCAATCGGTAACGACAATTTTGGCAACCGAAAAAATTGTGTGACCGATTTGGTAATCGGTCTTTTTTTCTCCATTTTTTGGACACTTTTCTGTCAGCCCAATCTTAAACAATTTTGTTTTTCGTCACATTTCTACGCATTCTTGTTTCTATTCAGCAAATTGATGCTTAATCTGCTCAAAATTCAATAAATTTATATAAATACTAATAAAACACATCATTAATATATCAAGATAGAAGGTATTGCTCACAAGAGTAAGTGGGGTTTTTAAAAATAAGTGTGGTATGCATTATATAATATGCATATTACATACATCACCACCACCTATATTTTCAAAATTGGTCAAATTTTGGACATTTTTGGCTTCTACTCAAATCGGTCGGTAATTGGTCAACAAAAATGCCTCCTGTTCGGTATTTGATTGGTATTAGTCAGGAAATTTTGAGAAAATGACACCACTAGTAGTGACCACGCTTGCCCCGATGGCTGAGCGGTTAGCGGCAGTGATAAAGCGGAGATGGCTGAGCGGTTAGCGGCAGTGATAAAGCGGAGTGTCTCCTTATTGGCTGCCGACTCTTCAATGACCACCCCTCCCCCTCTCCCGATCAAACTCTGCGGTCAGCTTTACTTCACACGAAACTCAGATTAAGAAACGCCCCTCCCTTTTTAACAGGTACTTAGCATCCCAATGGGATCTTTATATATCTCTAATTGAAATAAAGGAGTTTCAAATTATCCATGAAGATTTTTACCCCGTGTCTAATGAGGGTAAACGCTGTTGTACCTGCGCCGAGCTAAGTCTGTAGTGAGGGCCGGCCGGCGCCTCAGTCGCAGGTGTCACGCGCTGGATTTCCCTTTGATCTCGCCGCCGCCTCTTCTGGTACATTAGGTCGCGCATCGGCTTCATCCCGCCGTCTAAGGATAATTTTAGTAATTTTATTGCAATTTCTATGCTAAATTTGTGTAATTTCTGAGGGGCAAGCGGCGGGCGGACACGAGCGGCGGTCCCTTTGATCTTGGGCCGCCGCGCGCCGTGGGAAAACGCGTGCTGCCGGCGGCGCCGGGCCGTTCGCGCCACCGCGCGCGCCGCCACACTTCAGAAACGCCGCCGTCTATTCGACAGCGATCAGTGCCATCAGTGTGGTGGCTGGCGCTCAGTTTTTGTGGGTATGTCGCTAAGCTGTACGCGGCGCGTTGCACCGTTCACCGTTGATCAGGTTCCGGTGTGTGTGTGGGGGGGGGAAAGCTAGCGCCGCCGCCGCGTACCGGCAGCGCATACCCACATAATTAGGTAACCTTAGCGCGGCGGTCCGTTTGAAGTTCTCCGGACAATTAGTCACCCACATACATTATACGTGCGGCGTGGCTGGAGGCGGTAATGGCGCACGAGGGCCGAGCGCGCCGCACGGCGCGGTGGCGACGAGCTGCGGCGCACTGCAGTCCTCGGTGCCCGGAGAAAATGGGCTGAGCTCAATGAGGCCCTGCGCCTTAACCCGGCATTGACTAGGGTCTGATCTGAACACCATTGAGTGGGGGGCGTTAAACGCCCCCTGGTTATCTTCCGAAACAATGATTGCAGCGAGACGCGCAAGACGGCCATTCAAAAGCGTTCAATGAACGAATCTAAAGCCCTGCTCACAACTTTCATTGAGTCACATGTCAAGTCACGGTAGTAAAAGGTCAAAAAATTCAAGGTATTTAGTTTATGGGCCATACTTTACATCCAAAGCCTTTGATTGCGACCCATTGATCACACCAAATTGCTCTTAAACGTATGCTTCACATCTGCATGATCAAAAAAGGGCAAAGATCAAAAGATCCAAAGTCAGGTCACAAGAGGTCACTATACACAAAACACACAAAACATCTACGAAAGACATGCAACACATGTTTGATGAATCATTTTACGCATGGAAAGCGATAATGATACTCATTTGACCACCAAACTTCATGTATATGAAGTAAACGTCAAGCTAAGGTCAAAGTAAGGCAACAAAATGTAAAATTTTGAAATTGATAAATACAAACCAAAAAGACATGTATGTAGACTAGTTTTGACTCAGAAATACAGTGCTGACTGTATCTTGTATTTGTATCTTGTCAATAAAAGCCATAAATCACAATTTCAAAATATGACGTAATGTTACCAGTACTGTAAATGCAATCACTCAGTCAAAAAAGATGATATCATTTTGAAATTTGGTATGGTAGTTGTTGGCATGCTCTGACATATCTTCCGTTTTTTTCTTCAATATCTTTGAAAATTTTGATTTTGTAGTCATTAACTCATTAAATGCATTTTTGGGGTCAAAAACCAAAACTTTCGAAACTCCGAGATTATCATTTTGTGGCCCTTGTTTATAGCAATCTTCAGCTGTTATTGGATCGCATTTTGCTTATTGCGTTGCCTTTGTACGGTCTGTTTAAGTTTAGCTGATTTATGCGTACAAATCGTGTGTAGTGACGTCACTAAATTCTCTATATTTAAAAAATATATCGACGAAATTGCTTCATTTTAGCAGAGACGTGCAATTGATGTGGAATCAGGTACTCGAAGTTTTACATTGATAGCGCCAATCATTTTTGAATTATAACGAAAAACAATAGGGAGGGGGCGTAAAACGCCCCCTCCCCAGTGAATGCCGGGTTAAAGGAAAATAATCACCCTTTTCAACAAAAATGAAATTATTACGTATGAACTTATATCGGCAGACAAGAACAAAAAGTAATATTAATCTATTACATTTTGCATATAAGCAATCCAACCGAAATATATTTCAAGTTAAAGTTGATAGGCGATCCACGCTTATAACGGTTGATAGGTTGATAGGTTGATAACTACTCACATATACTTGACAAGCGAATTAACTGTCCCGGTCCGAACTAAAGTTAGCCTGCCTACGCATTGTTGTTTATCATGAAGGCATACAATGTTTCTTGCACTATATACCTATTTGCGAATATGTTTGTACATACCAAACTTCTATGAACAATCGACAAGAATTTGCAAAAGTGCAGTGCAATCTGCGGTTTAGTTTCGCCCCGGTAGGCGACCCATGTAGTGCTCTCGACCTATTATTTTTTACAATAAATTTGATGTTTGTCCCATGAATTTCAAACAAACAGGTATGTGCAAATGCATTACAAATAAAATGCAAACATGAAACATTTCTGAACCGTTTTCCCATAATCAATCAATTGACGTTTCAGAAAATCTCGCAATGCATTCGGCGGATTAACTTGGCTCCGGGGCCCGAGACATCGAAAGCCTTAGTTTAAGCATTTAGTATCGGCAATTGTTGCATTAACCAATCAGGGTCGGTTTTTTTTCACGCTTCTTTGCGCGACCTACTTATTTCTGCCCTATGAATTAGTTTACAAATCAAACATTAAAACCAAATATTAGTGATGGACTTTGTATTTTGCGTCCCCATATTTACACTGGTGAAATCCAGAGTTTTTGTTTTGGGCGTGGACCTTAATATCTCACACCAATTCTGAAAAACTCATCGGATTTCGCTGGCTTTTACATTGATAGCTGATTTAAAACAAACTTTCCTTAGCCAAAGCTGCTTAGATTTTCTTCTATATCAGACAATGTGTCAATTTTGCGCCGATTTCAAGTGAGCATGGCCATTAATCCGCTAGTGCATATGTAAGCACATATTTTTACATTTCCCACTTTTTTAACCCTATTCCGTGCTGGCGGCCAGAATAACGCTAACGTGCTGGGGGTCAGATTCTGCCCCCCCCCCAGAGATCTCGAGAACTGTTGGGTCGATTTCAATGGGACGAACACCATTCGATTTGTCGTGACAAAATATTTCTTCTTGGGTTCCAAAATCTATTTTCGTCCAAAAATTGGGGGCCAGGGGGCATTTTTTTTTTAATGTCATTGCGGCCATGTGATTTGACCGATTTTCATGCACGAAACGTTTTTGAGCTTCCAATGCAATGGTTTTTAATATATGAAAGGGACATGTACAAAAATGAAAAATCATAGGCGTACTCAGCCTTCAGGCACTGGCGGACCCAGAACGTGGGCATGATGGGGGTTAAATGTAAAAATAATCAAATTAAAAAACTCATCGGATTTGTTTTTCTTGTACCTTACTGAATGGTTTAAAACAAATATGCCTTAGTAAAAGTTTATTAGATTTCC